>JAODUG010024242.1:0-20551 GCA_027564795.1 Aphredoderus sayanus
CTTTATGTTTGAAGCCTGAAATGTGGCAAAAGGTCGAACAGTTCAAGGGGGCCGAATACTTTCGCAAGGCACTGTAAATAACCTGCCTGTGCCACTGTCTAAAACAAAGTTAACAGCTTGAGAAAATTGTTGATATTACAGTATATAGTGGCCTTCTATAAAAATACTTTATAATGCTGAGAACAAAAATGTGTAAAACCAGAGTAGATACATGTGAATTAATGTTAGGCCGAGTTCAAGGAGCAAATCTGTATTTTTCAACCCTAAACTTTTATTTTAGTTTAATTAAATTGAAATAAATTTCAGTTGTATTTAAAGGGGACAAAGTATGCCCCAGATCAGATCAGACACAGATCATTGAGGTTTTAATGCAATGTACTGTATGAGACATGCTTCTGTGAAAATACCACACAGATTAGAGGTAATTAATTAGAGGTAATGTAGCCTACTACACTACCAGTTAACAAAAAATAGGTTATATCAGTATTTCAAGTTCATAACGTTAAATACTGAGACATTGCCATCAAACATAAAGTCAAGGCAGCTCTTGAGGCTGAGAGTGTACCACAGGGGTCATGTAGGCTACTGTAACATACATGGTGTAATGCCTGATGCTCATTGAAATTAATGACGGTCTACGGCTTTGTAGTAGCTGAGGACCCGGTCAGGGCTCTGGAGGTACCACCGGGACCTTTGTGACTTGGTAAATGACCAAGAGTGCTCCTAGGTCGGTTACATTGTCACTGAGATTCCGGTCGGAGCTTCAGAGGCATCACCGGGACCTATGTGACTCGGTACCCACCCAAAGGTTCTCCTAGGTCGGGTACATTTTCACAGAGATCCCGGAAGAGCTACAAAGGTGTGAATGTACAGTTTTCATTGACTCCATGGTCTCTCGATGCTACACCACTGATAGTCTGGCTGTATACTAGTGAATCCAATGCTAGCAAGAAAAACAATTAGCAGTTGTTTTCAATAGTGGGTGGAGAAAATCAGGTGGAGAGGGCGGTATTATTCAAATGAAGGGCTTTTGATGTCTAAATCCCTATACAATCTAAACAGCTTTCTGAAAGACCTACAAACAGGCTACACCAAAAAAACTGACTGAATTGTCTGATTTCAACTTCGTGGGTTGGTAGACACTCCATACCTGTACCAATGAAAGTAATATAATTTGTCCCTTTTACATGTTCATCATATGTACCAGTACTCGTGTACAGCCCGTTTTCACACTAAACTTGAGCTTGGGGAAATAATACCACCTGAAACTTCTGCTTTGTTTAAGGTGTCAGCTGCAATACACTTACTCTTTTGCCATTTTTCAGGCATGCACACGTGACATGTAATGGACCAGATGCATATGCTACAACATAGGTAGTGGATTACTATCTATGCTTCAAAGCTAAGAACATGTATGCCATGGGATAATTTTAAAGGGATAATTGTGTGAAATGTTTTGAAAAATAATTCTATCATAATGTTTGGCAGTGGAAATCATCAGATGTCTAAATTACTGTATTGTTTGATTATAATTTCTTCACAACCATCTGACACAGTTGGAAGAATGGGAAAACGTTGGCCAGAATTCTACATGGATTGAATTAGGTAATTTTGGGGATTGAGTCTATGGGCCATATTTGAAACCTCATGCTGTCCCTTCTGGTTCTAACAGAAGGCACCAATTCTAATTCTACAGCTTACAAAGACATATGTAGTCTATGTAAGACATGAAAACGTAAGGTTGGTGGAAGAAGGTAGTTCGTCATTGGGTTTTAATGATTTTATTTATTTATGTATGTATTTGTGTTGTTTTATGTGCCTTTTAACCCTCCTGCTGTCCTTGTGTTTCAAACACACACCTTGTTGTGCCAGTAGTGCACATCATGTCTGTGTAAACCACCCCTTATCCATACTTAAATAACGTTCCCGGTTGAAACATAAAGATTTTGCTTCTTTATTTTTATTTTATACTTACTTTTTTGGCAGATCAGTATTGCCACTTGTCATAAAGCAGAGATATCTGAACATATTCTGATGTACAGTATGTGTGTGAGTGTGTGAGGCCAGAGTGTGGGAAAACTTACCTGTCCATTCTTACCAGCTCATGTGCACCTGGGAAGGAGGAAAAAGGAAACAGCCATTGTGAAGCTATTGAAGGGGGAACCCGACAGAACCCGTGTGAATGGGTTACC
The DNA here is from genome assembly GCA_027564795.1 of Aphredoderus sayanus. Taxonomy (NCBI): domain Eukaryota; kingdom Metazoa; phylum Chordata; class Actinopteri; order Percopsiformes; family Aphredoderidae; genus Aphredoderus; species Aphredoderus sayanus. The sequence continues at coordinate 2,193 of JAODUG010024242.1, forward strand.
ACTTAGCTAACAGGAAACATGTGACTCTCACAGCATCGTGAGAGACTACAGTAGTGAATGAAACACACTGAGCTTAAAATTAGCATGTTATGTTTGTGTGCGTTTGTAATTGTTTGGGTGCTGTGTCAACAATACTGACGTCTGCTGAACTCCAAGGTGTTCCTCTGCTTGTAGACCAGCACCAGAATCAGAGGCAGAGACAGAAGAGCGATGATGCAGGCTGCTGTGGCCAGGACTGCCCCCAAAGAGCTTTCTGAATGAATAGATGGAGACAGCATGCATACAGTCATACAGTAGTCCTCACAAAACTAAGAAATTAAGATTAGTAGCAGGAAAAGCAAAAAAAGTAAACGTTAATAAAATACAGATCACAAGGACATTTGAACTTGATAAAAGTGAAATGGATGGTGTGTACTTAATGGCCAATGTAGGCATAGTCTAGTGGATTCAAGATCTTATACACTGCCACTTTTGGTTTTGAAACTACTTTGTTTTACCTGTGAACATATAATGTGTGTGACATACCAGGAAGCTGCTTGGTGTCGACTGTGCATTTGTGAGATCCATTTGTCCCTGAAAGAGAAAACAAGAAATATAGCCTATGAAATATACCCGTGCGGATTGAAAATGAGCTACTACCCCTACCAAGTCACCATAATACAAACAGTGTAAGGCATTTGTGAGCAGGTGTGGCCTTACGTGTGGTGATGTAGAGCTCCATATGGCTGTGTGGCTTCTGCATGATTTCGCCATGTTTATGTTCCACCTTTACGTCCAGCAGCAAACAGCAGTATTTGCCCTGGTCGTGTAGACTTACATTCTGCAGCTCCACCCAGAAGATGTCCTTCTCAGCAATGAATCTCACCCCCTGCGGTATGCTGTGGTTGCCATGGCCACCCGGGCCTTGACGTGGGCCGACATTCGTGTGGCAGTGATGGCTAATATTGGGGGTGAACAGCCAATGGTAGTTGAGGATGTCGTTGGGGTGCTTGCGAGAACCACTCAGGGCACACTCCAGCTTCACTGTTGCCCCTTCAGGGCAGGTGTAGCGCAAATGTGGGGCGGAGACTCGCAGTGTGCTGTGGCCATTTGCCATCTCCCCATAGGCTGTAGATAACAGAGATACCACTAGCATTACACAGGTGGCCATACAGAAGCAAAGCTGAATGTAACTACCAAGTTGAACTAAAAGTATAAGTACATTACAGTAGGTTGTAGTGTTATTTAAACTGTAAACGTTTTTTGTACTCTAAATCTTTCCATGTGTTTCATAGCCAGACTACCTTGTGCTATACTTGTCCATGGACATTTATGCACAGTATACTTCCTGCTTTTGTACTTTCTGGGTCAACTATGCTCTGTGTATTCATACAGTACTGTACCATGTTTAGAAATAGAGACTGTAGATAGAGCATGTTTTGCAGTTTCCCAAACAAGCCTAATTGCCATAGAGAGAGATTCGGTCTTATCAGAAAAGGTTCCTGTTCAGTGGTTCTCAAGTAACTTTTGTTCTACTAAACTGAGAAATGTCAAGTCTACAGTATGTATAGACCTGATATGTAATTAAATGATCATGGTACCATCAACTGGTCCATGTTTTAGTAAAAATTCCCATATTCCCAGGTTCATAATCATTATTTGTAACACATTAAATCAACGAAGACATTTAACAAGATGTTTAAGATGTATTTGCCTGTTTGTTAAAAGAGCAGAGGCCCCTGTTTTGTACATTCAGTTGAGAATCCATAGCTGAACAGCACTGCACAAACTTGCCAAAATACTTTCCAGATGTTCCTGTTTGTGACGCGTTGTGATAGGTTGTTGTTCCAGCTATCTAAAGGTTCTCCTTCAGTAACTTTTTTGTGTTTTTATGAAACTTACAAACCAGGCAACAATCAGCTCTTTCCATATTGACACTGCTTTATTTCCATTTGTCACACACATACCCTGCTTATAACCACATCCCGTTCTTTAAAAATCACATCTGTTGTGCAGCTCTAGAATAAGCGTGTAGTCTGATGTCGTTATGTTAGAATGTAGTACTAGAATGAAAACCTCACTGCATAATCTATAGTACACACTCTTTAGAGACAGTGATTAAATTCAAGCATTATGCCAGAGTGAACATACTGTAAGCAAATGCATTAACAACAATAAAACCAAACGTGTCTCTCAGCTAAGGTCCCAGCACTAAACCTGTCCCAACAGTCACGGATAACGAATTATTCTCAGGTTTCAGCACCAATGCAAAGAGTGGTGTAACATTGACACGTGCACTTAGCCTCTGTTTAGAGTAGATCTAAATCAATTATAGTGCATAATGGTTAGGCTGCAAAGATTCTAAGTGTGTATGTAAAAGAATTTAAAATAAACATGTAGGTGAATTGTGGTCAATGAGAAATGTTTGTGAAACCACAAGTGTGTACAGAGTATTTGTTGATATACTCGAATAGTGGACTTCCTCCAGGAGGTTTTCCGGCATGTGGGTACCACCCTCCAACACACCCTGCAGGAAAGCGGGCAGCTTTTTCATCTGCACCACCAGTATTATCCTCCATAGCTATTTGTGTCAGGACAACACACACTAGAGGAAAGGCCCAATTTGTTTTGTTTTACTGGTCACCACCCATCTTAAGTGGTTGGCTCACATTATAATTATTTCTGGATAGGAAATATAGTAGCTGCCATATAAATGATCCCTGGGACTTTGATTAGGTTTGCATCGTGTGTGTTTGTTAGACTAAATCTGTTGTTCCTTTGCTATGCATTTGTGTTAACAAGTTACGGCTTAACATTGCACATTAGCCATTGTATAACAGGAAAAGCAATAGGAAAATCAGAGAAAGTGATTAAAGTGAAAATGTTGACCTGTTGACCGGTTGTTCTGCTTGTTTTGGTATTTGAAATTGGATTTGAATCTTCAGTATCTTTGGCTCTTAACTCATGAAAATGTGAGGCATCTACAGTATTTCTGGATCTTCCATAATGACAATGGAAGGCATTGCTAGTTTGATTGCTAAATGTAAATGTTACATTGCTAGATATGTAAAATGTGTGAAAACAGATCACTGTCAACCATTTGCTAATTTCTTTAAAATATGTGTGGAGCCTGCTTAGGGACCAGGTAACAACTAAAATGTTATTTCTTCAGAACATTTTATGAACATATTTAAACTAAATAAACTTTCCTAACGCCACTCTAATATGTCCTGATGGTGAAATAAACACTCTGGCACTATAAATAGAAACAATAACTTCAATTTAAACTGCTTTATTTTATATTTTAGTTGTGCACAGAGTTTATTCTAAATCTACCTGATCCTGCTATCTGATCTTCATTCTCAGGATCCTGATAGTCCCTTAGGGTACAGACATAGACCCTCTTGTTTTTGGCCTCTAACCACCTGTTAGAACATCTTTCTGCTGACAGCTTTCTAAAAGCCAGGCATCATAGACTATTTAAATCGATTACATCTTACATGTATTTCATCTTACGCTTTTGACTTGCTATACCATACTGAACACTGCTTAATTATGAGTTCTCAAAGCATACTGGTCCATCTAGTATCACCAATAAGTGTCTTTATAGTCAAGATTTGTTTATAAGTGCTGCCACACCTACACCCCCCAATATCACACACACCTGAAAGGGAATGGTTCAACTCATTACAGAGTGTTAATGAAACCAGCAGGAGGATCCTAGATTAGCTCTTTCGCAGACATCTCCCAACAACAAACAGTTTCAGTAGAAGTTTCAATGATAATAAACAACCCATTTATGTGTTGTTTATTATCAACACCAAATGTATTTTAACTTCAAAATGTCTATTCTGTCTAATCTATATTGAAAAATATGTTTTCCCAACACAAATGTCATAACTATACATTGTTTAGTCTAGAAAGCTTTCTTTGTACATGCACTGAAGCTTTTAAGGTTCACTCTCAGATCACTCTCATAATTAATATACTGTAACTGAATATTGGGCTATGACACAGGTATTTGTGACTTCACAAATATTTGGACATATTTAAGTAAATATAAGTCTCCCTATTTATTGGAATATGACTATTTAAATCACGCTCTGCACTTCTGCATGTTTCTAGCCCACATGCACCACTCCAAACATTAGCCATTATTGTTAGCTAATAAGTCTTAGAACATACTCGCTGTGTAATTTCCACATTCAAAGGTGAATTCCTAGATTGTGTTATAGTGCCCCCAGATTTCTGTCCTAAGTCTTAACCCTTGTGATGTACTCAAAAATCTCGTATTTGGCCATCTGATTGTGTATGATTTGTGTGTTTTATAATTGTCATTGCTGTGTGTATTTATTTATTTATTAATGATATCTAGATGTATTTGTGTTGTTTTATGTGCCTTTTAACCCTCCTGTTGTCCTCAGGTTTCAAACTCACACCTTGTTGTGGCAGCAGTGTGTGCACATATGTGTGTGTGTGTACGCTGTAGAATTAGGTTTAGCGCCCTCTATCTGCCACAAAGAGCTAGTGATTTGGGTAATTCTGACCCGGAGGACATCACAAGGGTTAAGTGTCTCTATTTGACTTTCTGCCACTAGACGTCAGTCTAGGGCACCAGCAGCTCAAACTGAAACTAGTTATGCTCTGTGGGCCACTCACATGCACTAACATGCTCAAGCGATTAGGTAAACAAAGAACAGAGGAGTTCCAATTACAACACACAGAGAGGGAGAGTGATGTAATTCTCTGCTCTGGACGCAAGTATTCCTACTCCTACTATCATATAAAATAGCTGTTTGATCAAATAAGATATAGCTTTATTAATCCCTTGTAGTTGACAGAGCAGCACAGACGAATATTACAGTAAAAAGCTGCTACAGTATATTAATGTTTATAATTTGTATAGAGCACCATTAAACACTCCCTTCAGCCACTCACTCTCTGGTGAAGCATTGTATTGCCTGTGGGGCTGTAGGGATGAGGAGTTTGAGCCACTCACCACTGTTTTTCTCAAACCAAAACAATGTTTTTTTTAACACCACAAGGGTAATTCCAGACAGATCAAGCAACATTCCTTAAAAGAGCTGCACTCACTGTGAGCTGTTTTTCTATAATGGGAAAAATATATTCTTTCCATTCACAAGTATTGTGTCTTTTTTCCTCTGAAAACCTCTTGAGATAAACCACCATGTCCTGTATGTATGGTTCCCTTGATCAAGTGAATAAATTACTGTACTTGTAGGAAATAATCTTCTTCATATTCTATACCAGGGATAACTGTGGTCACTTTGGTGGTTTTATCCTCTAGATTACACTCACTGACAGTTGCCAGTCAAAGTTCATGGCCATTGTGGCAGTCCTTGCCTTGGGCCCTTGAGCCAGTCAGGGGAGTCAGCTGTGTAGAAGGGTTGGGGTGGCATTGGCTACCTGTGTAAACATCAGACACTAGATGTCCAGAGCAAGACATTAAATAGATCTATTGCAAAGCCTATAGGGAAAAAAAACTTCCAGTGGAACAGGGGCTTTCCCTACTTCATTTGTCTTGTCCTACATTGTTTTCACATTGTTTCGCATGCACATTCACACCCACACACATATTCACTCCACGCACAAGCACACACATACACACGCATACATACACAAGAGCATTATGCTCTGCACAATATTTTATTCTGTCTGGTTACATCAGACACACCCTCTTGGGTATGGGTAACAAGAGAAATACACAGATTGGGTGGATTAGGTTGAAAGTAAGGCAATTTATATATAAAATACACAGAGCAGAGGATTAGCCTACAACATGTGTTCACCATCTACGTATGGTTTACACTGGAAAAGCTATATGCTGGGTCGAGTTGGGCTTTGCCAAAACGCATTTGCCCACCATAGAACTCTATATAGTTGCCCACGTATCATGCTGCAATATTCTTCGATAATATGAACAGCATCGAACTCAGTCGCAGTGCTATAGTTTTGAGTGCTATCGTGTTGCCTGGCTAACGTTCCTCACGGTCAGCTGTATTTTGTCAGCGATTCAACACCGCGAGCCCGTACACAGCTGTCTGTGGCCCGCGATGCCAGATGTGTTGTACGCACACCGCGGAACTGTAAAGTCGTAACTTTCCGCTTAATAAAAAACTGAATGTGTTTATTTAGATGGCATGCCTGCTCAAGAGACTTTCCAGATGCATTATTTTGCAAAACATTTATTATTTTTACACCGCGATAACTCGCACAAATTGACAACATTTTTAGACTAACGTCAAACAGGAAATTAAAAAGCGGTAAATTTCATTAAGCCAGTGTTGTCTTGAATGAATAGTCTGAAAGGTGTCCAACTCCGTTGATGCGGAACCCGTGCTAAAATAGTACAAGTCCATATTGTGACGAAGGAACCTGACAAATCTCAAACAAGAAAATTTGTCGAAGTGGAACAAAGTTCCATTAGGCTCATCAAGCTGATACACGCCCGTCCATCCAGCCGGGAGGGAGAATGGCACGTAGAAATATACTTTGCTTACCTGTAGCAAAACACAGCACCGTCCACATCCAAAACATCGTCAGGTTTAAATTGCAACGCTGTAATCCAGATGTAATCGTATATTTTATTTAAATTAGTCTATTTTCTCAACAGTGCAGCCTAGCTGGAACTGAAATAACTAACAGATTTGTTTTACTCTACGTCAAAGTTTCCCTCATTCCTGCAGTACAGTCAAGTTGGCTGCTTGACAGAAACGCGTCTCTCTATAATCTCCGGGCTATTGTTGAGGGGAACTGTTAGCAGCAGAATGAGAATTGAGATTTGGAGTGTAAAAAAAACATCTAACATGCGCCTCCCTCTCTCTTGCTCTCTACTTGCTCAATAATCGCTGGCGCTTGCTCATAGCATCAGCAGATCACCTCATAAATGTTAGGCCTACTGGGAGTCATAACAGGTTGAACTGGAATTTATTATGAACAGAATCCTGTTTTCATGCCATCCCCATTTTGTGTGCCCAAAGGTAACATTTCCTATAATCCCGTTTTTTTTTGTTTGTTTATTGCCCCAGATTATTTTTAGTTAATGTATTGTCTAGTTCCTGATAATATGCTTCTTTCTCAGCCAGATTTTTGTCTTGTAAAGTAAAGATGGTGAAGCAGAGAGGATATTGAGTAGCCAGTTGTAATATACAATAGTAGGCCTATAAATCCTGCTGCTATATACACTCCTAACATATATGAGGGGTAGTAACCTGCTTAAAACTGTTCTGCATTGCAAAGCCCTGCTTTAAATATCATTCAATGATATGTACAGTGCGGCTAAATGTAAAAAGCCTGGTTCACATATGATGATATTATATCATCATATGTGAACCAGGCTTATTCTTTAGCAGCCACTTCTATCCAAAGCAATTTACACAGTACATTTGTCAATAGATCATACACCAGTTACTGTAAATAAACAAAAATCATTAATGACAGTAGTCATTAAGTCTAACATAGGTATACATTTTACAAAATGTTTACAGCCTAAACAATAGTTTACAAATTATACCCTTACAACTATTATTTGAGGATTACATTATGTGTTAATAGGCAATGTACTTGGCATATGTGATCTCAAATAATTTATAACAACTTAAATATCAGAGTTGATCCTAACAGAGCAGAGGATAGAGACATGTCAAAGAGAACTTTAGTTAGTGAGTGTGTTGAGATCAGTTGTTAAGGTGTATTTTTCTGAAGAGGTGGGTCTTAAGTGTCTAAATGACTTTTGCTGTCCTGACTGCTGCAGGAATCTTGTTCCACCATTAAGGAGACAGGACAGAAAACGGTCAAGATTGAGCTGAGCCGAGGTGCCAAGAGACCAGTGGCTGATAGCAAAGGCCATTAGTCCAGCTAAGTTTGCAGTAGTCTAGGCGGGAGATCACTTCAGCTTGGACCAGGTGCTGCACTGCTATTCTAGTGAGGAAAAGGGCAGTCACTTATAGGTGATTGGACAAACCTGTGAACCAGTGGAGAGTTCAACTGTTGCTGAAGCCAGTAAGGAGAAGAGTGAAAATATATTTTACTTCAAGAAAAAATTCTAATAAAACAGATTTTAACCACTTTAGAAAACGGCATTGTTGTTTTTGAGACTTGCATTCGCAGGCTATCCACCTAAACCACACCCGTAGCCGTAGTCACACACTAACTAGCGCGTTAAAAAGTAATCAAACTCTTAAAGATCAGGATGGTCTCATGAGGCTACCCCAGACCCCCCACTTAATATATACCCTCCCCAGTGTTTAAACAAGATGTACGCTATGCAAATACATAGAAGCATATTAATGGAGCCTATTAATTGATATTATCCTACAATGAAAATTATTATTTAGAAGTCTTTGTGTTTTTGTGTATTCATCACAGACCTCTACCATCATCTATGTACGCGTAGTGGATGAGAATGATAATGCCCCACACTTTCCTGAAGAAGAGTATGTCACCGTACTGAGTGAGGGCCCAGACACAGTGGGCGCCACCATTGCCACGGTGACGGCCATCGACCCAGATGAGGGACTCAATGGCACCCTGCGATATGCTATCGCACGTGGCAATCTGGCAGAGACCTTCCAAATCAACAATATCACTGTAAGATTTGACAACTAGTCTGGATTTGTGATTTATGGGTGTGGAAAAACAGATGGCCTCACATAGATGTGTGTGCAGATGCAGTTAACATTTACTCCACTTAAAGTTTTAGTATCTGTAATTTACAGGAGTATACAAACTTTTACTCCACTACATTTGAAAGACAAATATTGTCTTTATAATGAAATAATATAATAACAATATATATAAAATATATAGCAAGTAGGCTACTCAAGTACAATGTCCACTAAACAACTTTAACTTGTATTGCGTAATGTTGGACCAGGAGCACTTTATCTACCTCTGTATGTTTCTGTCTATCTTTCTCTCCACAGGGAAGGATCACTGCTGTAAAGGAGCTTGACTTCGAGATCAGCAATGGAAACTATGCACTGGTCGTCACAGCAACAGACCAGTGTCCAACTCTTGCTCTTCGTTTGACATCTAGCACAACTGTAATGCTACACTGTTTACTGATATAAATAACAGATACAGTATATACATTATAGAATTATGTCTTAAAACCATCATTTAAGTTATTATTTTAACACATGCTTTGACTGTCCAGTTGTGGTGCACCTTTAAACCTCTGCATAATCTGCTGCATCGAAGGTGCTGGTGAAAGTCCTGGATATCAACGATGTGACGCCAACCTTCCCCAGAAGCTATGAAGGCCCATTTGAGGTGATCGAGGGCCAGCCAGGGCCTCGAGTTTGCATCCTCAAAGCCACCGACGGGGACTCTGGCCTCAACGGCAAGGTGGAGTACAGCATCACCGCTGGAGACCCACGCAGTAAGACCTCTACAGTTTGTGTGTGCGTGTGTGTGGTGGCCAGGTACCAGCCATTTTGCATGCTTCTGACTGTCATTTTTGTTCCTCAACCGTTCAGATGAGTTCATGGTGTCACCTGTAGAGGGCGAGCTGCGCGTTATGAAAGACGTGGAGCTGGACAGAGAGACCACAGACTTCTACAACATCACCGTCACTGCCCGCGACCTTGGCACCCCTTCCCGTAGAAGCTTTGTATGATCTGTCTGTCTCTCTCACTCACATACCTACATGTGTTTCTGTGATACAGAATAGTTGACCCTGCCAAATACTGTGCATGTGCATGCAAATGTTCTTGCATGCCAAACTACCCCACAGGCCGGGCAAATATGGTATGGACATACCCTAAGAGGTCATAAGGCCAGTGTGAGATAGCCTCGTGAGAGCATCCTGATCTCGTGAGCTTCAATTAAATTTCGCAGTGAGAATCAGTCTGGAAAGGCTAGGGATCATTGCGACTGTAGTCCAAGTAGTATCTGAACTTTCAAATCAGCGTCGTCGTTATAGCTACGGACGTGGTTTAGGTGTGACGACAGAGAAAGCAACTTGGAAACTAGAAAATAACATTGGCGGATCCTGAAAAGCTTAACGTAGATGATGCTATATCATCAGTTTTATCTCAACTGAAGACTATATCTTCATTGAAAATAGAACAAACAGCATTGAAGTCTTTTTTAGATGGAATATATGTTTTCCCTCTACTCCCAACTGGTTGCGGCAAAAGTTTTATTTTATACAACGTCATATTTGTTTAAAAGGTTGAAGTTATGGTGACAGACCAATGGTTTATCCAGTCAACTGACAAGATGTTTATGAAAGAAACCGCCCTAAACAAACAGGTCCTATGGACGGCTCCCCAGATGGAGTTGTGAACAACAATCCACCTGGCACGTCAGGTTAAGTGTGAGATGCTCCTTTCTGACACCCGACTGGCAGACGACAGAGTAACCAATACCTATACAGAATGTTTCCAATGATGGGATGCCTCATCTATTTGAGGACCCCTGAAGTAATGGGTGATTTGTGTGTTGCTCAGGTGGTGGTAGGGGTCTCTGTGCTAGACATCAACGACAACGACCCGGTCCTGCTTAACCTGCCCTTGAACATCAGCGTGAGCGAGGGCACGCCCATCTACACCTCGGTGGCCAGGGTGCGCGCTCAGGACGCAGACAGCGGGCGAAATGCTCTGCTCACATACAGCATCACCGCCGGCAACCTGGGCGGACCCTTCTACGTCAACGAAACTGTGAGAGAATGTTGATGAGAATGGTGTTGATGTTAAGGTGTGGAGGCATGCCGTTTTGAGTTTAAAGCCAAAACAAATGATTTTAGAACACCTAGTGCATTTCAGGATGCACATTTTAAACCCTTGCTAGCTTTTAGAAGTCAGTGCTATTACTTAAAGCTATCAGCTGCACGTACTTACTGTTGCGTAAAGTGTGAAGTTGTATCATCGCCATGATGACTTGCAGGATGTTGGGTAATGCACGCACACCACATGTAAGCTCTCACCTGTGTATGCACTTTTCCTTTTATGGTCGAGCTGTGTAGTGTATACACAGCTTTATTTGAGCGCTCCACAATATGATTTTTGGACATGTAATTGTATTTATAATTAATAAATGCTCTGTGCCCCTCAGACAGGTGTGGTGCAGGTGAACAGGCCCCTGGACAGAGAGTGGGTGGAGGAGTACACACTGACCATCACAGTCAAAGACAACCCGGAGAACCAACGCATTGCCCGCAGGGTACCAGCCTCTCTGCTGCCCCCATTCCCACAGACAGAGCCCCCCACACAGTCACTAAAACACATTTCTTTCAGAAACTGTCAAATTTCAAACAAATAATTTCTTCAAATGACCCAGCCTTGATAGTAACAGCAGTGTCTGTAAGGACATCAAAACAACCCCAATTATGGCTACATAGTATTATTTTGTGACGGCTGTAGCATGCATCAGTAAGCTCATTGTGGGAAAGGTGAGAACAACACTAACCTCTAGCTGCAAACATAAACCACAGAGCATGTGAAAACATAAGGTTGGCCCATACTGTAGGTACATACTGTAGCTTTGCTACAACATGCATGCCCTGCACCAACCACACATTTGCTAATAATTGCATTGATTGGAAGTTAAAGGAGCTGTAGGAGTTTAGAGATATACATTAAATGTTATTTACAATTACCGTAAACATTTTACTCACTGACATCCGTCAGCTGTCAGTGAGTAAAATGCTCTGTGAGAATAGCTGCTGTGGTTGATAGCCACTGCTCTACATAAGTCTGTCGATGTTTCACCTTGCCCAAAGATGTATGACCATGATCAGGATCTCTTCTTCCTGATCAGCGAATCTACCTTGCGGTCAATCACATGAATGGATGCGCACACAGCTACAACAGGTTTGTCTAGGGGCCTCACAATGGCACACCAACGGGCTCCAGAGGGAGGAAGCAGAGGTGGAGGGTGTGGGTGTTTGGGTTGTTGATTTACATAATAATTGCTTTCGTTGTTTTTCTAGCTGGGTCTCATTGCTACTCTGAAATCCTACCTACAAGCAGCATTAAGGATCTTGACAACTCTCTCTACTCGCGTCTGTCATCTAACCATACACTATTTTGTCTTCATTCCATCCCTTTATCACATGACTTTCTCTCTGACTACTTCCATAGGACTCAGATTCATTGGTGATAACGATCCTGGATGAGAATGACAACAGGCCCATATTCACGCAGACCAGCTACAGGGCAGAGATCACTGAGAACTCTGTTGCAGGTAACACCCAACCTAGTGTGTCTATCGCTTTTGCCCCATAAAAGGCTTAATCTGTGACAGCAGTATGGCACCCCACAACAGGCTATATCTTATCTGTTTCATCAGAAAGTGCAAATCATCCTGCAACTGAGCATAAAGCTCTTCTTAGCATCAGCTGTGCATGAATGTGTCACAATTTGGAGAACTGTGAGTTCTGAACATGTTGACAGTACAAAGTAACTACCTCATTGAAGGCCACAATAATGTCTTGTTACGGTTGTATGCTAATCAGTTTCCACTAAACAGACTACAGTATTGACTACTGTCAAAAATGCAATGTATTTTATACCTTTTGACGCAATGGGTGGAAACCAGACTAGTTGTTAAAGTGACTGATTGTGTCTGTCTGCCTATCAGACAGTACTGTAGCAGTGCTGAATGGGCCAGTGCTGGCTGAGGACAAGGACAGAGGAGCCAATGCTGTGGTCAGGTACCGTCTGCTGGGAGCCCGGCTGGACCTCTTTGCTGTAGATGTCAACACAGGTAACACTCACACACGCTCACGCTGTCACAGCGAGAAGACCTGCATGTCCAATCCCCTCCATCCCCTCCGTAGGTGTGTTACGTGTGCGTAAGGATGCACGGCTGGACCGCGAGGCCTTCGTGGATCCCCGGGTGGAGCTGTCCCTGGTTGGAGAGGACGTGGGAGGTTTGAACAGCAGTGTTCCCCTCACCATCACTATCCTGGACCAGAACGACAACCCTCCGGTTTTCAAGCCTTCTAGCTTCAGTGTACGACTTCCTGAGAACAGCCCTTCTGGTATGTATGAGTGTGTGTGTGTCTGTGTGAGACAGACGTCGGGGCAATAGTTTTTTTGTATTTGCACATAAATCAGGTATATTTGTTTTGTGTCATAGTACGCGTGGCTGCGTTTGTTTCATCAGCAGTTTAACAGAAAGAAATACTAGATTTCTTAGATGTCTTTTTCTTTGACTAAATTATCCTGTGACCCGCCTATCTCCTCACGCGTCAATCATTTAACCCTCCTGTTGTCCTTAATTATATTGACTTATGCCACCACAGGGAGACATCTGATTGTGTATGATTTTGTGTGCTTTTTAATTGTCATTGCTGTGTGTATTTACTTTATTACTGTATTTCTTTATTGATTATTTCTTTATGTATTTTTTGTGTGTGCCTTTAAACTCTCTTGTTGTCCTTGGGTTTCAAACACCACCTTGTTGTGCCAGCAGTGCACATCATGTCTGTGTAAGCTGTAGAAATAGGTTTAGCGCCTTCTATCTGCCACAAAGCGGTAGTGTTTTGGGTCATTTTGACCCTGAGGACATCATGAGGGTTAAACCCTAGTGGCAATGCTGTTTCAGCCACTAGTAATGAGGGGGTGAACCTCTGTGGTTGCCAGGTGTGGTGGTGACCCGGCTCTCTGCCACGGACGCCGATGCTGGCTCTAATGGCTGGCTGATGTATCGTCTGGACAGCGGTGCTCAGGATCGCTTCGTGGTGGACGCGCTCTCTGGCGCGGTCCTGGTGGGCAACGCCACTCTGGACCGAGAGGAGCGTGACTTCTACCAGCTGGTGGTCGTGGCAACCGACCGTGGCACACCTTCTCTGTCCGGCACGGCCACCTTGACGGTGCTCCTGGACGACGTTAACGACTCGCGCCCTCGCTTTGTGGAGACCGCGACCACGATAAACATCTACGAGTCCACACCGCTAAACACGGTAGTGGCCACACTTACAGCCACAGACCCTGACCTCAACCCCAGGCTAGAGTACTACATCATCTCTGTGGAGGCAAAGGATGATGGGAATAACCGCGTCAACGGCCTGCAGGAATCCTTTGGTATCAATTTCCACACCGGTGAGATATGGACTATGTTTTTCACATATGAGAAACATAGTCCTCACACACACTGCAGTAGTAGTAGTAGCCATGCTCCTGTTGTAAAATACATGTTTCCTGTTTTCCTGTGTTGTCTGACACAAGAGCTGGAAAGAGCTGGAGTCATTTTGAAGTCTGTCATTTAGACAAAATTCCCCTCAGGTTTGGCCCCAGGTGGGACACAATTTCTGGATTGCAACCAATGGTTTATTAGATGCAATTTGCATCTTTGTTTTCAGGTGCTGTGTTTGTGCGGAACCCACTCGACAGAGAGCTGGTGGCCGCTTTCGATATCATCGTGTCTGTCCATGACAACGCAAGTGATGTCATTGACCAGTCAGTGAGCGTTCCCAATGGTAGGCGAGATTAAAGGGCACCTGCAATAGCACCCAGTACAGACTTATGCTACAGTAACATTCCTAATGCTGTTCTCATTTTGACCTTCTCGTCTAGCGAGATTAACCATTAACGTGCTGGATGTGAATGACAATACCCCACGTTTCCGACCGTTTGGAGTGTCCAACTTCACCGAGTCCATTCTGGAAGGTGCTCAGCCTGGCACCACACTGCTGTCTGTGTCGGCTGTAGACCCAGACAAGGGCCCCAATGGCCAGATCACCTACCAGCTATTGAACCTGCCAAGTGAGAACTACATCCGTCTGGAAGACTCCTCCATTGGTACGGTCCAGTGGCAGTATCAGGCCTATATGAAATCTTTCACTAGGATTTGTGCCAGAATGATTCAAATGATATAGTGTAGGTTTCACATGCAAATGAATCCTGTCATGCCAGTGATGTGTGACTTGTTCTGTGGTGTGCATCAGGTAAGATCATTGCCAACCGGACAGTGGACTATGAGGAGGTTCAGTGGCTGAATTTCACAATACAGGCACAGGATCAAGGCAGCCCTCCCAAGATCTCAGCGCTGCCTGTCTACCTACGCATAGTAGACATCAACGATAACAACCCTGTGTTCAGTCAACCATTATATCAGGTATAGGGCACGTATAAATTAAGACCTACTGGTTACTGGGATTTAACTGCATTTTAAATATCTCTACTTTCCAGAACTTAAGTAAGGTGATATGTTAAGATTGGGCATTACTGTGATACATGGGCTACCATGACACGAAAACAAATACATAATCTTGAAGTGTCCTAGCATTTCTCTGTGTCTGTGCTTGTTTGTATAGAAGCAAGAAAAGGAGGATGTGAAACTGGGCACCACCGTGCTCAGAGTCAGCGCAACAGACAAGGACTCTGGACTCTTCGCTAAAATAGAGTATAGCCTTGTAGATGGCGAAGGAAAGTTTGGCATTAGTCAAACTGTGAGTTTACCCACAACAGTAAAACCACTGTATTTAAGACCACAATAAGATGCAAGTTAACAGGTTCCATTTGGGTAGACATTATTTATTTATTAGATCTACTGTAACAATGCACTGAGGTAACGACTAATGGAAGTACAGTAACACCTCCCCTACACAAGCACAATGCTGTGCAATATGAGAGATATTTTACTGGTTTGAAGGCTAGTTATTATGCATTTATGCAGGAAATGCAATGATTCTACACTGATTCTAGATCTTACACATAACCATTTTAAAATGTACTTTATACCCTACTGTATGAGGGTAGAGGATAACTACTGTGTCATGCTGTCTGCAAACAAAACTCCACACAAACTTGTACTGCATAAATATTCTGTTAATATACAATACGTATCTCAAAACAAACCCACAGCAGTACTGTATTGTAGCACCACATCCTGTAGGTGCTTCCTAGCATATTGCCTAACC
Source organism: Aphredoderus sayanus (assembly GCA_027564795.1). Taxonomy (NCBI): domain Eukaryota; kingdom Metazoa; phylum Chordata; class Actinopteri; order Percopsiformes; family Aphredoderidae; genus Aphredoderus; species Aphredoderus sayanus. The sequence goes on from JAODUG010024242.1 coordinate 18,064, forward strand.
CCTTGTGTTTCAGGGAGACATCTATATCCTCTCTGCGCTGGACAGGGAGACCAAGGACAGATATTCACTGACCGCTATTGCCCGTGACAACCCTGGAGGCAGTGTTGACAACAGAAGAGAGAACTCTGTCCAGGTCAGGATGACACATACAGATCAGTGTTAACAGACATTTACTATGACAGTTAGGTCATTTAGAAGACACTTTTATTAAAATCAATAGTGGGGCATCTAAGCATCATGCTGAAGGATGTTTGCAGGTAGGCAGTGCTTGTAGGGGATCTAGCACACTACCTTCCAGGTTAGAGTTGAACACCCCAAACAAAGTCTCAATTACAATAACAAACAAGTAAGATATCACTGAATATTGGAGCGATTTACATGAACAATGCGATATTCTCATTTTATATAAAATATCGACAGTATTCCGCATTGAGAGGAATTCTGCATATGATCAGCTTATGAAAATAATAACTGTTTACATGTGTAGACTTTTTACTATAAGCATATTGGACATGTCTGAGTGGATTTACAGTACCATTTCATTGGAATCGTATCTAGTATGCTAATAGCAATATGCTAGCTAACCTGAATGGTCTGGTTTCCTTTTGGTTATCAGGTCCAGGTCACGGTACTAGACGTGAACGACTTCAGCCCACGCTTCGCCCAGAGTGTGTTCCAGACCAGTGTGTTTGAGAATGAGCCCAGTGAAGCGTCCATCATCACACTGACTGCCACTGACCTGGATGAAGGGAGCAATAGTATGCTGACTTACACCATGCAAGGACCCGGGGCAGGTATGAAGACTATACCTGTATATATTTGTTTTTGAAGTTTACTGTAATACAATGTGTTCACTGTGTAAGATATCCTTGAGTCTTGAATAAAATGTATTATTATTATTATTATTATTATACCAGTGGTTCTGTAGGTGGGGACCTCCCAAGCCATCGCAAGGTCATGACCTCCCAAGGCATTGCAAAGTCATCAAATGGATGTTTGTGAAATGAAATTTCCCCCCCCCCTTGTGTTGTACCCTTTGTACCCCCCCCCCCCCCCCCCAATCAGATACCTTCTCCCTGGACCCCAACACGGGCCTGGTGCGTTCACGACGGATGCTGCGGTCCTATGAGAGTTTCAGCCTGACCGTGGTGGCTACAGACCATGGCAAACCCCCGCTGTCAGGAACAGCGTACCTGCAGATCAACGTCATAGACGTCAATGACAACAGACCTGTTTTCATCAGCCCCACCAATAGAACCACCATAGAAATCTATGAGGTACGGGAGCTGTATGTGTGTATGGTGTTGTGAGGCATTTCGTATGACCACATTAAGCATTCATTTGAAAGCTGATTTTGATTTGTTGCGCAATGTGTGTTGTGCACCACAGGAGCAGCCCCCGGGCGTGTCGGTGTACACGGTAAACGCTACCGACGGCGACGAAGGCGTGAACGGAGAGGTGCGCTACGCCTTCCTGCACACCGGAGCAGGGAACAGAGACTGGGAGAACTTCAACATCAACGCCACGAGCGGGGTCATCACCACCGCGGTCAGGCTGGACCGTGAGAAACAAGCCCTGCACAGCGTGAGTCTCTCTCTCTCTCTCTCTCTCTCTCTCTGTCTCTCTCTCTCTCTCTGTCTCTGTCTGTCTGTCTGTCTGTGTCTTCCCCATGCACTTGACTCAGCATGACATGTTCCCTCAGCTTATCATTGTGGCCAAAGACTTGGGCCAGCCTGTGCCTTACGAGACCACAGAGCCCCTGCAGGTGGCGCTGCTGGACATAGATGACAACGAGCCTGTCTTTCTCAAACCTCTGGTGAGTGTCATAGAGGAGATGCTTCTCCAGGTGATAGAATTAGCAGTTCCAACACTCACAAGCACAATGTAATAAAGAAAGTAAAGTAAAACGGCTTTTGTCTTGTGTTCTGAATGACAAGCGTACGTGTACATTCACACCTCCCGGGGTGAAAGTGAATGATCAATGAGAAAGGTATTAACGGAAATGTCACAGTTGAAGGTGTTTTCACTGTTGATTTGTTTCCCTCTTTCATTGTTTTTGAAGTGCAGTAACTGCAGCATCTTGCCAAAGTCAGTGAGTAATCGTGCTAAATAATCGTGATTTCAATATTGACCAAAAACTTTTATTCCATAATGGAGCAGCCCTAGGTGAATGGTTCCACTCCCATCAGTACACTGTATAGCAGTTTGTTTGGCTGTCTCTCTATGTATTTATCAGCTGGAAAATGACCACTGACAACATAGCATTATGTTTTACAGTATACATTATAATACATGTATTGGCTGTGTGTGTCAGTCACAGGGCTTGCCCTACCTGATGCTGTCGGTGCTCGAGCACTCTCGCCCAGGCAGTGTGGTGGGGAATGTGACTGGAGCCATGGATGCAGATGAAGGCTCCAACGCTGTGGTGTACTACTTCATCGCAGGTGGGTCCTGGCTCACTGACGCCCTCCTGTCTGCATGAACAATA
>JAODUG010024262.1:0-15000 GCA_027564795.1 Aphredoderus sayanus
CTCTGGTTTCCTGGTTACTGTAATACAATGTCTTTCCACGTTTGTTAAATCAGTGACTCAGGACAGTATTGTGTGCCACCATTTTTATGGTGAATTGTTTTTATGGTGCCATCATAGACATTTGTATGTCCATGATGATTATGTCTATTATGTCTATATGTCTGATGATTCAGCAAATCACATGCAAACTTTTTTGAAGTGCAAGCTTGTCATCCACCAGCAATAATGTTGCTTGTGTCATCTCAACTACCAGTTGAGCTAGAGCAGGATAGCTTCACTGAGTCTGACATGCTCTTATGCTATGCCAATATACAGGCCTTGTGTTGACTTGATTGAGGTAATCTTCAGTCTGTTGAGCATAACACTACGAATAGAGGTACAAGCCTTGGTGAGATGTCCAGATTAATGTCCACAGTCCATATTAAAGGAAATGGAAATTGAATTGATTTAAAATAGTAAATTGGATAACAAATTTGCATGTACTGCAATGTGCAGGTATCCTGCAAATTCTAATGAGTACATTTTATTATAGAAGTCACAGCTCAGTAATGGTTCATATTGCCAGTGGCATGTCTGGGTGTATATAGATCCTGCTTCACTGACTCTTCCTAAGTTTTGTAATAGTCTAACTATTTTTGTGCAGTTTGCTGATATCAGCAAATGTCCAATAATGCTGACTATAGTTTCAATCTGGCACAGAGACAGAAATATTTAAAAAGAGTGTTTTTGTAATGAAATAGTTATAGATGTGTATTGTATACTTGTAAAAAAATTTATGTTGATGGTATACCATCAGGGCGACTTCCATCAAGTTGAGACTGTTGTATAGTTAGCCTGGTGTTGTATATGCTGTGCATTGCACTTTTGCACAATTGTGTGTGTTTGCCTCATAATTCTTGCTGTGTGTACCTGTCGATCATTCTGTTAGAAGAAATAAACAGTTTTCTACCTTTTTGCACATCGGTGACTTTACTGTGTGGTATGTAGTAAAATAAACCCAATGTCTCCATACGAGGACATCTTTTATTTCAAAAAGTACTGTTAAAATATATTGCTTAATATTTGATACTTACCAGGTCCTACTAATCCCAAAGAGGTAATATATATTAAAATGCACACAAGATCAATGCACATGTCTTAGGAGCAACATATTTTATACATTTGAATTTTAATAGGATCCTAGACAGAATATTTTATTCTTCTTTTGGCAGTCCTTTTGCTAAAAAAATTATGAAAAATATTTTATATATATATCTCAAAGTATTTGCTAACAAACAGATGTGTGTTTCGAACAAATTAATTATATTAAAAATAGCTTCTCTAAAAAAATTAGAATTTGAATGTATCATCAACAGCTTAAACTTTCTTTGATAATAAAACAAGTGAGCATGTACAGGGGCTTTAAGATGTGCATTCACATGTGTATAAAATCCAGTTTGTGCATATTTTGTGTGTTTGAGAGAGAATGAGAGAAAGCGAGAGATAATTGTCTGTATTTTGCATGTTTTTCCTCTAGTTTATAGTTTGATAACCTCATTTGTTAGCAAGTGTAATGTAACATTACTCAATACTGAACAATAATTGAACCTGTGAGAAGAGCATACATTGTTACTGCAAATGTTGTTACTAACCAGATATGTTTGTGTATTGATATTTGTCAGCAGGGGCAGTAGGTGGTTTATCAGTAATGTCATTTTCTTTTGTAAAGCAATTGTCTCCCTACTTCTGTGCAAAACAATTATTAGTGTCACCCTTATGACCCATGTGTCATTTAAATGTCAACCAAGAATGACCTTCCATCGTGACATTTGAAATTTGTTTGTAAAAACAGTGCACATGTACATAATTGTTCTCGGTGAAAAGTGTAAACACATACTGTATACTGTAATCTTAATTGTAACGGGACACAAGAGACCAATTTTGTGACTCATTGACATCATTTAATCTGTTCTGGAATCATTACAGCATGGACTGCCACCATAAGTTATTGGCAAATGCTGGGCGAAGGCCAGCTCGAACTGGAGATGAAAATTAAATACTGTATACTGTAAAGAGGCTGGGTTTGGAACGCAGGGCAATTGCAATAGGGTCATGAATATGGATGAGGCATTATACATGGGCTACCGTGGGCTAAGTGGAGTGGCATAACTAGTATTCTCACACCCATCAACTTATGGCCCACAGAGGTAGGATGGTGATGTTGAGAAGACATAATACTGTTTCTGATGTTTTATTTAGCACATCGCTCACTCATCTCCTGTTGAATCCAGCGGGCCATAAGGGTTCTCAGCAGTGCCAATTTGAACCAATCTCCACTCATCCTCCCCATTCCTCTCACACTCTCAGCTGCCTATTTTTACATTGCCTCTTTACTGTACTATGTAATTGAACAGGCTGCATCTCATTCCATGCTGTTGTGCAGTAATTGCAGATACATCTGCCCTTATGGAACAAAAGAAAAAATAAATCCAATGCATACAGTATATGTATAATGTTTGTGTACATGGGTTAGGGGTTAGCCCTAAAATATTACCTGAGGTTAGTTAATTAATGGGTCAGGGCTATTAGCCCTAATCACAAGATTAATATCTATGGTGTGTGTGTGAGACACTCCTGATGACATGGACCCATGTCACCCCATCCTAAGGGGCGAGAGGTGTATTTCTGCTGCTGAAACCATCTTCACTGTAGATGTTTTCTACAATACAGTCTATGACCAGACCAGACCAAACTGTATGTTTTGGGGTGTACGATGGCAGTGACAGCACTGCTAATATAAAACGCATGCACCACTCTCCTTTGCTTTTTCCCCACCTGCCCTCCTCCTCTCTGAACATCCCAGCATACACAGGAGGCTGTGTATGCTGACAAGGCATGGGGGCGGGGCTGATGGAGAGAGCTAACCGACGTTATACCTGTAAGCTGTGGGATGCAGCAGGCGTGAAAGTGACAGACAGACAGGAACAGAGATGGAAGGTGTTCAGGAGCACTGGAGCGAAGCGTTGCGTGTGTTGCAGTGTGTGTTGCGGTGTGTAGGTGTGTGTGCTTGTGTGCGTCTATTCACTGGTTTGAATAGAAAATGCATTTGGACACGGGTCTGAAGTTTGCAACTTGTCAACTTCACCATCTTCATTTCACTATTAGTTGTGTTTACAAATACAGTCTCAACAACACCCCACCTGCAAGCTTCATAGCACAGTGTTCCAATGCTAACATAAATTTTTGTCATATTATATAACGTTATAATTTGTGACTAATTGGGCCTTCTCTATGCATAAAGACACCGCCTCTATTGTGTTAAAATTACTCAATATGAAAACATCCAAAATGCTCCAACAGCATTGGAGTTAGAGAGATATTTGTTGGCCATTAATACTTAAAAAAAATATAGAATTTAGCATTGTAATGCGGATTTTAGACTTGTCTGCTGGGATTTTGTCATGTGTCATTGCATGTGGCACACACATTTTACTGGCAAACTTGTTGTTCTCTGGAAGATAAATCAGTCTTCAGCTCAAGCTGTCCTTCGTACAATTTTAGAGTTGGGTTCATCCTTCCTCCTCGGCTCCAGATGATGGATTCACTTGCTGGTGGATTATCTGTTCTAATGACAACTGAGTTGCTGTTAATCATTAATCAGTCTCAATATCAGTATATTTGACATTTGCATGGCTATAATTAAAGCAGCCAGCACAATTGACCATTATTGTTCTGTGGCTCTGTTCACACAGTTTCATTACAGAACACCTGGACATCTAGAAAAACACCTTTCATCTGCAGCTATGGATTATTTAGGGAAAGAAAACTTATTTTCTACTGCATTAAACCGTATAGAAATGTTAAACCACACTGGCAAAGTTGTTCATATTACACTGTGACTGCATAAAACCCTTTCTGTTCCAAATTTCTAGAGAAGACAATTCTTATTTCTTAATAAGGTCATTCTCAGTTCACACTTCACCATGAAATTGGTAAGATAAAACTTTTTATAAATGTGTTTACCACTTCACAGCAATAACATAAAGGAAAAGAGAAGAGCCCAACTCAAATAAAAAAATGAAGACATCTAGAGTGCTTAATTCTTTAAAGGCAGTCATTTCCACAGCCTCCACAACATGGGTAGAAAATAGAGACCTTTTACAGTAGTTCGTGGTCACATAATATTTAAGATTTCTGCTAAAGGTGATACATTATGTGATAAAATAAAACACAATGTGAGTACATTATTTACATGTGCAGAAGTGCCCTCTGAAACTATTACTGGGAACCGTAGAGGAAAAAATGAAAGAAAAACGAAATGACAGAAAGATATTCATAAACAGACAAAAAATAATATTGTCAAAACAAATGAAGGCAAAGACATGCATTGTTGATGTGCCATTATCAAAAAAGAATGTTACAAAAAGACAAGTAGATGGGAAAAAAATGTTTTTGCATGCAGTGAATCTACTCTCAGTTGCATTCTAGATGTTAGATGCTACATTTATTTGTAGAGGGTTTTGTCTCAGCACAACATTGTAAAAATGGGTCATTATAAATATCCACACATTTATAATTATGCCAGACACAGGCTTTGTCATTTGGTCTGCACACATCCATAATCATTATGCTATCACTCAGTGACCCCTCCAGATAAGGCTCTAAATATATAATGGTTTGGAGAACATGACATAAAGAATGCTTGTCGTATTTAGTGTAAATGTCTCAAGGGCTATATGAAGTGCATTGTTCTAAAACTCAAATAAAACATTGAAAAAATATAAATACATATTGTAATTGTACATTAGTAAAACAAATACCTGATACAATTATACTAAGTGTGGCAAATAAAAACATAATGGTCCTTGGCTGACACAAAATATATACTTTGAAGAGTGCATCACATTTTTAGCAACATTAGCTTAAACTCACTCCAGGTATGGCTGACGTTCATTTCAATTCATTTTTGTACTAGCATTTGTAAATATGGAGATGTGGCCAGGTTGTATTAGGTCTCAAAATAGTGGGGGTGCACATACCTTTAATAGATATACAGTATGTGATCTGTTATGCATTTATAATGTTTGTACAGTAGCCTTATAGCATGGTGGAATGCTAGTCACAATGTTATAATGGTATTGTTCCTGCTACTCTATGACGATCATTGTAATGGTAATTACCACTTTGGGCAACACACTGACATCAGTTTAGTTTTAGGATTGTTGTTCACACAGGAATAATATGGCAAAATGCAGCCGCAATGGCTCAGACGGCTGTTGGCTTTGAGAACACATATCAAACACTTGGGTGTTGAATAATCCTCAGCAATATATTATTAGATCATTGATCTATGATAAAATAAACACACTCGCAGTGACTCTAGGGCGCACGTGTCTACTCTGGACATGTGCATGGCCACCCTGCTACACACACACACGCACGCACGCACGCACGCACGCACGCACGCACGCACGCACGCACACACGCACACACACACACACACACACTGAGAATCCACTGCAGTAGTCTCTTACACTCCAATGTTTCTGACACAAGTCCTTATATCCAATAATGTTTGCTCCTATTATCTCTGTCGCCATGGCTTCTCCAGCTCCAGGGTAGCTTGTCCTAGTACAGTAGCTCACTGCTGGTGTTGCTTCAGGCTGAAAGCACAGAAAGTACAGGCCACACTTAGTACAGTCTTGTTGGTCTGTGATGGCCTTTTATCATGGCCAAGACAGCATCAAGCAATATTTGTGTCATTTTCAAAAGAAATACATTATTATATCGCATTTACCACTAGCAAGTCTAAGCTGATTGTAGTTACTTTCTTATATTTAATTTCAATATTTGGCATTGTGAAAACGATTTTCTTTGAGACAATTGAATTGGAAGAATTTACCAATAATCCCGTTTCACAATCTTCTCATTACTACAGCCATCCATTATGTGTCCTATTTGGCTGTGTCTCAAACTAAAACAATGGCGTGAGATAGGAAGCCTAAGTCCTTTCAGTGTAGAGAGCGTATTAATTACTGTGGATTTGGCGTTCATCTTGAATTGCGGATTGTTTTCATGGTTGATGGCTGTGACAGCATTTTGTACCTTTATCTCGGCAAAACAAAGCAACACCAGCGGGTTCTTTGCTGTCACATTTAATTAAGGCAAAGAGATACTTCTGATTTTGGAGCACGTGTTACGCAACGCCCACATTCTGGAAACAAGCAGCGGCGGCCCTATTTATCCGGAGCCCACACCCAGCAGTTGGTGTGTCTGTTTCTAAACTCGCTTATTGAAATTCTGCAGTAACAATCAGTGCTCACGCTGTTTACAGTGGCCTTCGCTGGAAGTGAGCTCGCTCTCCTAATCAGCGACTGAGCTAGTGGAGCAGATTCACGGGCACGAACAGCAACCACACACGGAGAGATAATGAGATGGCCGACGCTGCTCAAACCAAGACATGGAATCCGGCCACCTCCGCCACGTTCGTTTCACTGTCCCCGCTAAATGCTACAGTACATTGTGTCCTCGCTGGAGCTTTGTCCCTGACACGCACTGGGTGAAGAGAGGCAGAAAACAACGTATATACAGAGAGATAGAGAGCGATACACAGGCAGCCTAACTGTCAGCAGTGATCCTGTTATTGTCTGTTAAAACACAGGATTTTACACACTGTCAGTTAGCGTGGGTTTAGTCTCTCTCTCTCTCTCTCTCTCTCTCTCTCTCTCTCTCTCTCTCTCTCTCTTTCTCTCTCTCTCTTGCCAAGGTGTGGTGGGATGCAGTTATGGGGGGAGGTGGGTTTCTGACAAGGGGAAGTGCGTGTGTGTGTGTGTGTGTGTGGTGGGGGGCGGTTAGCGCTAAGAAGAAGGGGAAACACAAGGAGTGTGTTCAGGTAGGGCAGCATGGTACCCAGGCAAGGACAAGACAGGGGCAAACCAGTTGGGGCAGGGGGCAGGGGGCGGGGAGCAAGGCAGTTATATATCAACTGCAATAATCCCTCCTGAGGCCTGGGTGTGTGTGTGTGTGCGTGTGCGTGCCTGTGTGTGTGTGTGCGTGCATGTGTTCATGTGGTTGTAGGTGAGTGAGATCGTACGTCAGCACCTTGTTTAGGAAATTAAGAAATTGCGGAATTAATGGTTAGTATAGTTGCATGGTGTATGATTGTGTTTGTGTGTGTGTGTGTGTGTGTGTGTGTGTGCGCGCCAGGTAAATACAGCTGTGCCAGCTGCCTGCGAGCCTTTGAGTCACAGTTCAGGCTGAGCCTCCTACAAAATAACAGCGTGGATCGTGGAGCTCTGGGCACTGTGCGTGTGTATTTAGATGTGTGTGCGTGTGTGTTCAGAATGTGTATTTATGTGCTTGTGGAGACGGATGAGGCAAAATGAGCATAAGTGCTTGTGTGTGTGCGTGTGTGTGTGTTCATGTGTGTGTGTGTGCGTGCGTGTGTGTGTGTGTTCGTGTGTGTGTGTGTGTGTGTGTGTGTGTGTGTGGAGGGGGGGATTGACTAATGTGTGTGTGTACATACATTTGTGTGTGTGTGCAGAAGAGGCATATGAGGGAGGCCTAACCAGTGACAGTCCTGAATGAACTTTGAACCCCGCCTAAGGCAGGGAAATACACCAACACACATGCACGCATACATTAGCGGGTTGGTCGATAGTTCAACCATTTCCATTCAGGGCTAAAACTAACTTTACATTAAGTGCTGTAATCTCTGCCTGATGCCCCCACACTCTCTTTCTGTGTTGAAATGTTCTAAAACAGTTGTGCCTGCCCTCATTGGGGCCAGTGCTGAAAAATTACCATGGTGAACAGGCTAAATGGAAAGTCCTTAACCACACCATCACAACGCTCACACACACGCACATACACGTGTGTGTGAGTGTGTGTGCAAAGAGCCACATGACTTAGCATTATAAACATTATTGATCAGGAACACTTTTATAATAATATATTTTATGTCCATTCTACACTGTAACGAATTGCTGTAAGAATACAACCAATTTGTGACAGCATATTATCGTTTGCCTTAATATATATTAATTAATAACCTAATTTTAGTATTAACCCTCTTTCTCCTAGGGTTGAACCACAAGGCTGTCTTTTGCGTCCACAAGGCTTAGGGTTAAACTAACTTCTTGAGTTTGATTGGTACAGAGCATTGGCATGTACTGTTGTGACTACTGGCCTTCAAATTGTTTACCAAAGCACCTTATAGCTTGTAATAGTTTATGGATAAGCTATTACAAGCTATAAGGTGCTTTGGTAGAGAAAAAATGAATGTTACCATAAATTGTTTTGCATGTAATGTTATGTCTGGTTATTTGACACAAATGTAACTCCTTAGACAAAGTCATCTATGTGATTATCATCTAGCTGGCAGTTTCATGGTAATGACTTGAGGTGAAAACCTCATGATACATTGATTTATTGAGTTGTAGCCCTTTGCATCTTTCAAAGGTCTAACCACAGGATAGAGACCTCAGGCCATAATCACTATGACTGCATCAATTATAAAAGAGCCAAGAGGAGCAATTCAAGGTAGGCTGTGTCATTTCACCTGAGAGGTGTTATTTTTAAGTATGCAGTACAGTTACGGGCCAACCGAGAGCTGAATATTTTTAGATTTAGAGACACAGATTTGGGGGAGAAAAAAAGGAAATAGTGTTGAAATGTTTATCTCCCCTTTTCACCTTCTCTCAGTGTAACCTTGAGGTTGCTTTTAATCTGTTGAAGCGGAGAGTGGATATGAATAGAGTAAACTTTACTTTGTTGTCTGTTTCAATCCTGTCTGCCAATGGGGAAATAAATGCCTAGCTAGTTAGTTCTTGGCTTAACTTTGCCATTCTGTTCTATACTGCTTTCAAAATGTTCTGCCAAGATTATTTTTATCTGCATGGTTATCTTTCTAAACAAGGCATAGGCGGTAATCATTATAAAGGCCAGTTTGGACACACTTTATGCTGCTGGTAGCGTTTCATGTGACCTGAATCTAGCTAGGGTTGGGGTACTCTGCTGAGTATAGCTCCACAGGGACAGAACAAGGGTTGGCAGATAAGAGGTGTCCAGCCATCGAGGGAATAGTGGAATCTGTTTTACAGTATGATGACACATCCCTTATGCCATACACAAGGAAGAAACGCACACACACGGACACACGTGTGCACGTTTTGGTGCGTGTGCGCACGTTTGGATGTCATGAGAGAAATAATCCCCCACCGCTGTCAGCTGCGCTTTCATCTACACCACAAAGCTTCTTACCCGAGCCGAAGCACACGCACGCGCACACACACGCGCGCACACGCACGCACACACACATATATGTGAAATGGGACGGAGGATTTTGTGTCAGTGTGGCAAAGCCCTGACGAAGCCCTGTTCACCCCCAAGACGGGAACCAAATTACCTCAGCAACAAACACAAATACGCATGCACGCAAGCACACAAGCACACACACCCAATACTCAGCACATTTGGTAGCACAGCTTGCTAGCAAAGTTTCTAAAGTGGAATTACTGCACTGTAACTATTTAAGATACAGTATGAACCACACAACACAGCTTTAGTCATGCGTTTGTGTGTTCAGACAGAGACACACATAAACACGCACACGCACATAGACACAAACACGCACATGCACACACACTGAGTTTCAAGAGCCTTTCAGAAATGCCTAAGCGGTTGTCATGTCTTGCATTAGTCTTCAATCCACTGTGTGTATGCGCATGTGTGTGTGTGTGTGTGTGTGTGTGTGTGTGCGTGTGTGTGTATGTCAGTAGAATACGTGACAGCCTGTGCAGTGTGCTGCACAATAGAGTGTGACAGAGGGTTTATTTGCTATTACGCTGTTTTATGCCCTCTCACCACAGTGTTTATGCTCGGATGGAAAGTGATGTACATTGATTTTAAGGTTTTATCATGTACATTCACAGTGTTTGTGTGTGTGTGTGTGATTGGAGGGAGACATCTACACACAAACACACACGCACATGCACACTACACACACACACACACACACACACACACACACACACACTTTTACACAATGGGTTTCACCTGAGGCCGGTGATGTGGAACTCTCTGCCCATTCGGCGTTTTCCCGGAGAATCAATAGGCCTCTCAAAACCCCCTCACACTACATCCCTTAAATCCCTCCTGCTCTGTCTCCATATCCAACAGGCCATCAGACGCCATCTTTCTCCCTCGAATGCACATGCAGCTTGTAATCTTCTCTGGGAGCTGATTCCCCCCCGCAAAATGTCACTGTGAGAGGCCAGCACGAAATGGCAGTGTATCTCATCTACCGCCTCGACCCCATCCCCCATGACACTGCAGTGAGCAAACCTGTGTAAATTCCACCGCCCTGAGATAAGTCTAAACTTCTAATTCTGCACCATCTCCCCTCCGAGCATCTTCCACATGACCGGACGCCCACAAAGCCTGTCTGTGCTGTGACCTATCAGATGTCCAGCATTAAAACCCCAAGCGGGTGCTCCCAATCTAGCCCTGCCCCCCATCCTCCACCCCCTGGCCTGTCAATCACTCTGGTATTGCGTACAGTGTGTGAAGCCCGTAGCCGTCAGCGGTGGTCTCACCTGTCTGTCCCACTCTCTCCTGTCTGTCCACTCTCTCCTGTCTGTCCACTCTATCCTGTCTGTCCACTCTCACCTGTCTGTCCACTCCTGTCTGTCCACACTAAACCTGCCCCTTATCTCCATCACTCACCTTACAGGCGCTTCTGTTCCGCTTTGTTCTGTCATGTCTTCCTCTGGCTCTGTCCTCTCCTCGTTTGTGTGTATTGGTTCATGTTTTTCTGATAAGTGTTAGTCTGGCTGTATTTCTTCTGTATTTTTAATTTAATTTTGTCTTTATATGTCTTTCTTACATGTTATTTTTATCTTCTGATGTTGCTGCCCAAACAATTGTGATTTATTGTTTTGCTTTTAATTTTAATAATCTACAAATAAACAGAATTTGTTCAATGATTAGTTGCCTAGCTACAGTAGGCCCTTTGCTTATTCCAACCTATGTTATGAATTCACTCAGTGGAAGTCTACAGCCTCATCCTCATACTTCACTTTAAGTCCTGTAATAAGAAGGTTTGCTGCAATTTACTGCAAAACCAAACTAGCATGTAGTGTTGGGTAGCAAAACAAATATAGTTTGACTACATTTTCTCAAGCATTTTGCAAGCATGCTTCGTTTATAAACTTAGGTTAGGTTTGGTTTTTAATTTGTCAAAATCCACAGGGCAGACTGCACACATCATGTGTTTGTGAGCACAGAGAAGTCAAGATAGGAGGAGAATGCAAACAAGCATCCAAACCTCCTGCTGAAGCCAGTACCGGACAGTACTAGACAGCAGTGTACTGTATGCTACTGACTGACTGGCACTGATTCCATTGGGCAGACTGACTGGCACTGATTTCATTGGGCAGACTGACTGGCACTGATTCCATTGGACAGAAAAGTTTTGAAAATTAACAGTATTTAAAACTATTGCTGGGCAAGTAAACATGTTATCGTGTTCACATGAATTAACAATTAATAATAACAATTATTTTATCACGTATTAACGCAGTTTTTATTATTGTTTTGAAAAGCCGTTGCTAACTGGCTCTGAATACACATACAGATAGACAAACCATATTCCCTTCAAGGTCTGTTATTCAATATTTCGCCAGGAGGGTTTAACTATTTACATTTTTCTGTGCTAAATGCTATCAGAGATGCTTTGAACACCAAAATGTCTACAGAATTAAGACAACACATGGGAAAATATCTCTGCAAATCTAGGATATGATTACAGTAAGTTAATAGGCCTATTTGACAGTTGTTTTTAATATTAACAAGATTGCACTGCCATTACATGGGACGCTATCCATAGGACTTATGTGTCTCCAAAACATTTGAGATACTGGCATTGCCTGACGTTTCTGCAACTCCTGGCCAAGACACAGGCACTTGCATGCATGGTTCTTTATAGCCTATTTTGTTGTTTCACAAAACAACAAAGATGCATCTGTAGGCTTTGTGTAAACTAGCCTATAATATTAAGGAAGACAGTAACATACATCCCTGTCAGTCAACCGCTCGTACTCTTTTTATTGGCGATGTGAAATTCGCACTTGGTGTAAAAGGGCCTTTACACATTGCTAGCTGCACGCCATATGTCTGTGTTGTGGTTATTGCCCTCTGCTGGCATTATAGTTTTTTCGTACCTTTTAACCCTCATGATGTCCTTGGGGTCAAAATTACCCAAATCAATAGCTTTGCTTGATGTGCACTGCTGGCACAGCAAGGTGTGAGTTTGAAACCCGAGGACAACAGGAGGGTTAAAAGGCACTAAAAACAACACAAAAACATAAATAAATAAATAAATAAATAATGAATAAATAAATAAATATATACAGCAATGACAATTAAAAACCACACAATCATACACAACCCGATGGAGTTGTTAAGGACATCACAAGGGATTAACCATCCTGTTGTCCTCGGATTTCAAACTCACACCTTGTTGCCAACAGTGCATATCATATGTATGTGTAAGCTGTAGAATTAGGTTTAGCGCCTTCTATGTGCCACATCATGAGGGTTAAGGGCTATATAAATAAATGTGACTTGACTTCACTTGCTCCCTGATAAAAGAAAAATGCTACTGCTGGTACCTGTTCAGAAAAAGAAATAGGCTATTGCACTTGTTCATGCATCTGCACATTTAAAAAAAAAGTGTAACATAAAACAGTAAACATATTACTTATTTAAATGATTACTAACAGATAATACATTCTGTCCTCCTTAGCTTTGTCCCTCCCTATTCCACCAATGTTTTCTTGCTTCTTTCACTGCAAACTAACTAAGTTTACGTACTCTACATACATACTAAATAACTAAAAACATTCAGCTGAGGACACTCAAGAGTCAGCCTTGAGGCTCTTTTTGTCTGGCAATGTTCAATTCATGACACACTTCATTTGCAATGCTTTAGATGCAAATACAGTAGGCACACATCTCACAGCCACTAACAACCCACCCACACCCACACACTGAGGCACACTGACACACACTGCCCACAACCACCCTCACACTTGATCTCTGTAGATCTATCTCTGTTTCTCCTAACTGAATCTTCAATGCGTATTATTTAAGAGGCAGTATATGAAAGGCATATGAATACACACTTGTCCTCTTTCAATGTTTCATCATTCAATCAATCAATCTTTATTTATATAGCACTTTTCATACAAATTCATGTAACACAAAGTGCTTCACACTACAAAATCATTAAAAACAATATAATATATAAAAAAGTAATACCACCACTCTATGTAACACCTAACATCCCAACCCTCCAATCAAAAATATGCACCAGGGAAAACAGAAAATCAAGCCCAAACATCCGGAGTCCCATTCCCACCATCCCCGAAACACTAAAAATCCGGGGACCCCAGACCCGCTCCCCAACAACTTAAATTTCAGTCAGAGAATGGAAAACCAAAGACACTGAAGCTAGTAATAAAGTAATGTAAAATGGTTAATAAATAAATAACCAAGTATTGTGCTTATTTATTTATATGGGGTTCAAAAGTCCACTCCCATGATCTGTTCCTTTTTAAAGTAATACAATCTCTAAATATTTTGATTCCAAAGGAAATTAAGTGAAAACACAATAACATGTGCTGCACCTAATGATTATTTTCATAATAAATCTAAAATTTCATTGATTATTGTAAACTATGATTTTACATTTGCTAGAAAATAGCAGGGAAATGAGGTGACAAGGCACAAAATCTGAAATGGACTTTTTGCTCGATTCAAATGAATAATGAAACCAACAGAGGAAAAGGGAGAAATATGTAAGGAGATAGAGGTAGCTTCCCGTACTTTTGGACCCCACTGCATAATGTTTTACAGTATTTCCAGTACATTCAAAAATGTTATTACATTATCTGCATCCTCTGCTGTTCTGTCATCGCTCTGCTGCTATGGCAACCAACTTTCCCGCCATCGATCAATAAAGTGTTCATCCATCCACACAAGTATTCTTTTCAATCCTTCCCCTCCCTCCCTCTCTCCAGACCTGACTTGTGCCGACACACCCAGTGTATTGTACCTACTTGTTCTGGTGTTTGGAGCCTTGAAGGTGAGCGTGGTACTGTTCAATGGAGTTGAGGACCACACTGCAGACACTGCAGGAGTATGTGCGGCGAAGGCCTGCGCACACACACACACACACACACACGCACACACACACACACACACGCACACAGACACACACCCACACGAAAAACAAACCACAAACACAGGAATATTAACGGCACATTTTCAGTATTGCTCACTACTCTCACTACAACCCTATTGGTTCATCATCATCGTCATCATCACCACACTGTTAACAGCGGAGAAAACAATATGCGTAGCATTTGGACAGACACCAGGAAGCATCTTAATCCTACATAGCGCGGTGCCGGCTAATTTCCCTAATTACACTGTATTTGCAGCAGGATTTGATTAGACTAGTCATTAGTGGGAAGTCAGTTACATATTTAGATCTTAACATCACTGCCTTCTGATTTCATCTGCTTGCGTGCATGCGTGTGTGTGTGTGTGTGTGCGTGTGTGCGTGTGTGTGTGTGTGTGCGCGCGCGTGTGTGTGTGCGTGTGTGTGTGTGTGCGAGAGATAAAGACTGGGTATGACTTTCTCATAGGTGGAAGCTATTTTACCATTGTAGGATTAGCAGATTGAACAGCTCAGCCTTTTGTGTGTTTGTGCATGTGCTTGGTGAGATGTGACGTTATGGTACAGAAACAGATGTGAACTAATTACAGGGTTTGCAGGTGGTCGAGATGAACCCCCAAAATAGACTGGATAAAAGAAAGACGGAGATAGTGACACAGGGATGAGTGCATACGATATGTTTATGTGTGTGTGCATGCGTGTGTGTATTTGCGTGTGAGTACAAGCAGATAGAGGAAACTATGTATAAAAGATTATGCAGAAAGAAAGATGGCAAAATA
>JAODUG010024271.1:0-20546 GCA_027564795.1 Aphredoderus sayanus
TATATATACAGTACATTTTTATATATATATATATATATATATATATATATATATATATGTGTGTGTGTGTGTTGACAGGTTTGTAAACAGGAAGTGTGAGCATGCGTGAGCTTGGGATTTCCCACCGTGGCCCCTCCCTGCTGTTCCTTCTAAGCTGCTCAGCTGTCCAGCTGGCAGGATGGTAGACGGAGACTTCCCGGGTGTGGGTGGTGTGTTTTCACTCAGTTTGTGTATGTGTCTTTGTGTGTGTCTGTCTGTATGCATGTTTTCTTTTACATGGGTGGGCCCATATGTGGTTTATATAAGTGCTGGTCAGGCAGTCAGTTGGCAGTGGATCAGAGGGGGCTTCTTCAAAGAGCTGTGTTCATCCATGTAGGAAAAGTTAAGTCTTGTGTGATGCCGGGGTATTTACAAAAAATGGTGCGTGTGTGAGAAAGAGAGAGAGATTGCATGTGTTAATATTGGTGTAATGTGTCGATTACATGTGTTTTACATTAACATGTTGTTAGTGTCTGTTTATTTGGTGGTGTATTTATACACCTTGCTGTACATGCCAGTGTTCTTGTTGTACATATGAGCACATTTAGGCCATAATAAGCGTGCCACAATGCTGTAGTCCTTACAGTCAAGCCAACTGAATATGCATTAGTATACAGAGCTCTGGTTACATCTGTCAAAGATCTCAAATGTACACATTCTCAAATGTAAGCCACAACTCACTGCCTACAAACCTATGGAACTGCAGGGGGATTACAGACGAATGTAAGCCACTCAGTAATCAGAATAAGAAGGACATACAGTTTTTGAGCTTTGAACCAAAACAAGAATGATTTTGTAAACTGGTTTCAACAAGGGTACAATCCACCACTACACACCACATAACTACTTATTACTTATTCTTCTGTGGTGGAATAGTTTGATGTTTTCTGAGTCAGTATGATGACAGCTTAACTGGAAGTACTAGGCATAGAGGAATCAGTGTTTTTCACTTACCTTTTATATTATTAAGTGTCCCGCATCAGAGCTTGTTGCTTATTGTTTTAGTTTAGTTTTTTTTTTTGTCAGTCTGCCTCATTATTTCCAAGTGATTCACATTCTGACATTCTGCATCATTCCTTTTCTCATTCTCAAGTAGTTATGGAACAGTTGGGTGTTTAAGCAGTGGTTTGGGTGAAAGTGTATGGAGAGGTTTGTAGGACTGCCACAGATCTCAGGGGTCACAGCACGTAGTACCCCATGTATGCATGTACTGCATGCATGTACTGTATGTGTGTGAGTGCGCTTATGTGTGTGTTTATGGAATAGACTCATTTTGTCAATATGATGGAATCAGTCAAGATGCTTTGCATTCACTGATGATACAGCAGATTATTTTTTTTAAGCAGCCAATATTTAACTGTATGCAAACTGTAAATATCCTATCTTCAAATGTGCATATGTGTAATGAATAAACAGAACCATAAAATAGAAGTGAAGTAGAAAAGGTACACATACATATTTATTTTGTAATTTGATTGAGTTTTTTATATTTGCAGTATATGTGCAGTGGTCTTAAAAATGTTTCCAGGGCTTTATATACTTTTTTCTTTTCTTATCTAAATCACATTATGCAATACCATTTTCCATTTGATAGTGTGAGGGACTGTATTTAAAGTTCTGGAAGACACATATAGTGCATGCGTGGGTGTATTGTTTAGTGCCTTGGCAGTTCTCCATCCTGTCTCAGAGGATCTCTTTATGGTTACATGTGGGTGAGAAGAACACGCTAGAGGCTTCCCCACTTTGAGAGCTACTATTGTCATTATAGAAAGGATATCTTCATTTAACAGGTGTTAATACAACTGTCGGTGTCACTTAGTCGCGGACGCTACACTTGAACATTATCATTTATAATTTTAAACTTATTTTGCTTCTAAATTGATAATACTTATTGAAGAACACACACTATAGTTACTTATTGACTTCATATTCTGTCTTGTTTATTTTTTGTAATAGCTTTGCTAAAAGCCCTTCACTGAGCTTATTCTTCTCTATTTTTCTGTACTCTGTTCCATAAATAGATTAACAGACTGCTTGTATTGCTCTTCTGCAAGATCACTAGCATCTATTTTCCATACAGAGGCAAAGGTCACCCCATGAAGCAACTTCTGGTGTATGTGGTTGATGGCCATTGCCTTAACATACCAAATGGTGTCCAAATGAAAGATCACATATGAACATCAAATATATTTGTGCAAAACAACTAAAACATTTTCGAAGAAGTATCTATAAATGCACCTAGTATCTCAGACCAAAATAAATGCTTTGTTGACACACACACACACACACACACGCACACTATAATGCATGCATGGCCTGACTAGCTATGAAAGCAAATGACAGAGAACCTCTGATTACAACACAGACAGAGGGAGTGTGATGTAATTCTCTGCTCAGGACCTAATTACTATATTACAGTATATCTATGCATGCAAAATAGTTGTTTGCTGCTCTATTAATGTTTAAAATATGGTATTTACAGGAAGGCCTTTAATCAAATATGTATTAGCCTTTAGATTTTTTGTAGCTTTTTCCCAATGCTCTGACAGTGAGTAAAGGAGAAACACTGTTGGTTTTGGTCATTTGCTAATGTTTAACACATATACTGTACCTTATAGCACACATTATGTGAAAGCTTCATTTCCTCAAAGGGTTACATAGTATCAACATAATAGTTACTTACAAAAAAAATGCGGTTGTGAATACCAGATAAGAAACTGGTTGTACACTTCACACTAAGAATATAAAATATCTTGGTATGGTGAACTGACACACGCCTATGACTCTTGCCATGATTGTGAAGACAGTGAATAGTTTCAATCAGATGATAATGTGTAAATGTAACAGTATATATGGTAGCCAGGTGTTTTCATGTGGCAATGCACCTGGTCTGCTCAATTTCCTATGATCTCTGTCTGGGGCATCATTTACGGTTTCTTGTGTAGGCGTAAGATTTTGTGGTTTATCTGGGCCTTCTACTTACCAGCGTAGACCTGCCTTCCTCTCTCTCTCTCTCTTTCTCGCTCTCTCTCTCTCTCTCTCTCTCTCTCACTTTCTCTTTCTCTCTCTCTCTCTTTTGCATGCATAGATGCATGTTTTGTTTAGAGCTTCTACTGCATGTGTTTGTAGAAGGACACCAAACAGCTGACATTTGATGGTGTGGCCAGAACAAGGAAACCAGTGAGGCCTCAGTTTATAGCAGTTTCCGGATTATGAGGAAATACAGTTTAATAGGTGACATCTAACAAAACATTTAACGCTGTTGCAGATGTTGATTGCTTGGTCCCCAGAGTAGGAAATTGCATTAGCTTCAGACACGGGTCTTATAAGTAATGGCTAATTTGATTATTTGGCCCTGAAATTAGATTACTTGGGAGCTATTTGAATAAGCTAATCTCCCTGCATCCTTCTGCTTGTCAGTAGAGCCTATTGCTGTTACTACTGTGTAAGAGGGGTATAGAATGAATGTAATGTACTTGTTTGCTTCTTTCCCAAAGAATAGTTACAGCTTCTCCTCTTCCATAACACATTGATAAGATACGGGTTTTGTGGTTTAAGTCACTCTATATACTGTAGATCTAAGCATTTATATTTAGCAGGAACTGCTGTTTTATTTTATTTTGAATGTGTCATTAAAGATTTAACATGCATAACATTCTGTCATATTGAACGTTTTCAGATTCTGTGACGAATTGGCTAAGGAGGTGAGTGCAGGCGCAGAGAAGGAGGCACAGACCGGGTTTGAATATACACTGAGCAGCAACGCTCGTAACGTTTAATCAAGATAGAGTGCGAGCTGCGTTGCAAACGACATACAAGACCCAAACACATACACAATGAACAATCACCAACACTGACAAGACCAAACATGTAGACATATATAGCCCTGATGGGCAACAGGTGACGGGGATTGCCCTCTCCTGCACGTGCAGCAGGCGTGTCCAGAGGAGAGCAGATCAATGGGTCCAGGCTCAGGGCACTGGAGGGAAGACAAAGGGAGACGGGTGCTCGACCCCGCCACCCTGGACGTTACAGATTCCTTCTGTCCATATGTTTGAAAATAACTACCACTTATTTATTATGTAATAATCAAAATGGGAACAAATGTGTGCATTCACAGTGAGGACATGCCAAAACTGAAATAATATGTTGCCTTGCATGAATCATTCTTTGTATCTGAATTTTAGTTTTTATGGTTAATAAGAGTCATCCATTGGCGATTTATTCCCACTCGTCGCTTCCTACGCATGACTAAATACTTATTCACAATGCCTTGGAGGAGACTATTAGCAATGTGATGCTTCCTCCTGTCCCTCTGAGTCAGGTTCCACTGTGCGGTCTAAAAACGGCATGTTGGCAAATCTTTGGTTTGAATGCACATGACATGGCATGACATGACAGTGTGCACACGCACACACACACACACACACACACACACACTCCCAAAATCAGATGGAAGGAAAACACGTTCAATATTATTGTGGGCAGTCTGAGTGATCATCCAAAATAAGTAATTTAAAAATTGCGTTAACGGTTAAATAATTAACAAGTTTTTACCTTTTCTTTTGTTGTGAGCTTAACCTTTGTGGCATTTCTGTGGAATGTACACTGAATGCCATTTTTCCACCTCGCAGCTTGAAGGCGTACTCAGCAACGGGTGCATGACTGTGAAACTGTTTATAGAGTCAGAACTTCCACACAGGTGTGGGGCGGGAGTTATTTTATTTGCTTCATGCAGTCTCTTGAAGAAAAATGATTGCAGAGGGCACAGAGAGAAGAATTATTCTACTTCTAAGTTAGCCTCGTGAGACCATCCTGATCTCGCGAGCAATACCTTCAGTTCTGTCGTTCTGTCTGGTAAATCTAACTTGTTACCAATCAGTGTCGTACTGGTAGCTACGGGCGTGGTTTAGGTATGATGGCAGCGAAAGCTACTCGAAAAGTACAATGGCTGTTTTTACAGATAGACGGTTTATCCAATTACCTGCCAAGTACTTTTTGAAACTGCCTGCCCTTTTAAAACACTTTCAATAGACTCCCCTGATGGTTGTATGCATATAACTATATATGGTTGTGTGTGTAACAATCATCTGCCGTGCTAGGTTACTTCTAAGTTCAGAAAGAGAACTTTTTTTTTAAGGTGTACTAAAACTGTGGAGGAGTTAAAGGATTATTGTTTGAGCTTGAAAAGGTTACATTGACAATGTACATAATGGGGGTGAATTGGATAGAAGTCTCCTCTATATTTTAAATATATATAAGAATATATATTTGGGGCTACTTAACTGTAATTATAAATTACATGTTAGGTAGCTTCTGAAACTTTATAACTTTTTCCCAATGTCTCTTTTACAGACTCAAAGCACTTGTATCAACTGGAGGCCGCAATGTCCAAGCAGCATGTGACTGGTAAGTTGGGAACACAAAATGGTGCAGACCACACCGCACAACACTGTTTTAGCCTTGGCAAAGCATTTATAATGTGTGGGGCAGAGGTTTAGATGGAGCAACTTATGTCATTGAAGGGAGGGTGTTTTTGTCAAAAATTTGTTTTTGTTGTTAAAATATAAACAAGGGGTCTCCATAATCACAAACTATACCTTTAATCTATTTACAAATGTACTTTGGATAAACATATGCCAAATGCTGTAGCTGTAATGTAAATGTGTAGATATTGCATGTTAAATATAAACCTCTCACAATATGCAACAAGGCCTGCCCCAGTCACTTGAACCATACTTTTATGGCTACAGTTTCCTGAAAAGCCTACATAATATCCTTTACACATATGCAGTAAAGGATACTGACTAGAATGGTAAACAGCTTGTGGCCACTGGTTCACCTAACTGCTACTGCTGGGTAGCATGCTAGTGTTGCAAAGCATTTCAACGGTACATGGATGTTTTAGGGCTGATCTTAAGGGCAGATTCTCTATGTTAAAATATAGTATTGTTTTTGTTATATTGTCAAAACAGGATATAATTTGTATTCTTCTGTTAATCTGTACATCTCAATGCACACTCTCCACCAGGCTCTTCTCCCATGTAGATGACCCGTTTCTGGATGACTCACTTCCCAGGGAGTATGTCTTATACCTGCGGCCCAGTGGTCCTCTGCAGAACCAGCTCTCACACTTTTGGCTCCAGAGTCGAGTCACCTGTGGCAAGAATAAAGCCCACAACATCTTCCCACACATTACCCTCTGCCAGTTCTTTATGGTAAGTCAAGGAGGGATCAGACACTCTTGTTCCATCAGAGCACATAACATACAATATAATACTTGAATAAATATTCCGAAAGTGTTATGCAATAATGGGAGAAAGAGGGCTTAGTGGTCCATTTTTCCGAGCCTTAAGGTCTTGGGTACAGTCACCAATATGGACCTACCTGTAAATATACTTGAGCAATAGTACATTCTTAAAACCTATGTGTACTCACTGTAAAAGGGTCTGGTTAGTCCTGGTTATTTCCTAAATGTGTTAAAGAAATATAAATGTAGTTTGAATGCCCAGGTGTGAACAGTGTGACAGTTCGTCTTATTCCCGACATCTCTCTCTGCAGTGTGAAGACCACAGTGTGGAAGCCCTGTGTGAGGCTCTTCAGAGCTCTGTGGCTCAATGGAAGGGACGGTTTCCTAGCTCGCTGCCCCTGGAACTATATACGTCTTCTAACTTCATTGGTCTTTTTGTGGAGGAGCAGGTAGCTGACATCCTAAAGCAGTTTGCAACCGACTTCGCCTCAGAGGCTGCAAAAAAAGCAGGTGGGAAGAACCACATGTGACTTGCGTGTTGTCCAGCTTTGTACTCAAGACAGGTCAAATAGTATGTTTTCTTAAAAATGTAGCTGATGATGTGGCAGTGCAGTATGTGCTTTATGAAAGACCATGTTTGATGTAACCCATAAGGAACATCACAAGTCTATGGTACTATAGCCAATTGGACTGGTAGTTTAGTCAGATTGATTCATTTATGCCTATTTTCTTCTTGAAATTGAGAGACAGCCAAAATGTCAGTGTGTTACCTCCGCCTACTGGGTAGAAGTGTACTGTAGGTAGAAAGCATATCCTATCTATTCCTATCTCTTCTACTCAGACGTCCATGTGGAACCACATCGGAAGCAGCTCCATGTCACTCTGGCCTATCAATTTCCAACTGATCACCTGCCTTCCCTGGAGAAGCTAGCCAAGGGCATAGAAGTCAAGCTGGGATGTGATTGGATGGCTGTACTATTTTCTCGGGACATGCGCTTTGTTAACAATGAGGTTGTATTTCTTACAGTTAAGATTGTGACTTGCTAAATTGAAAGTTCTCATTGAGTTGAGCTATGTCCTGAAAACAATTCTCTGACATTTTCAGTGACTTTCTCTCATGGTTAGGACAAACTTTCTCATGAAATCAACCCATAATTAATATATTTTATATATAATTGTATTAAACATTTTTAATATATAATTGTTTTGTATCCTATAAAATGATAATAATAATAATAATAATTTAATAGGATAATACCATAACCCTTCAATTATACTTACTAGGACACTAATCCACTTGGGTGGTGTTGAGTAAAGAATCTGTATTTGGTCGTTGTGTTTCCAGACATTGCGGGTGATGTATCCTTACATGCCCCAGAACGAGGATGAGCTGGAGCTGGTCCCTGGGGACTTTGTGTTCATGTCTCCCGCTGACCAGAGCAGTGCAAGCGAGGGCTGGGTGCACGGGACCTCTCTGGCCACAGGGCTGTCAGGCTTGCTGCCTGAGAACTACGTGAGCCAAGCGGACGAGTCTGACACCTGGGTCTTCCACGGGTGAGAGGAGTACTTCCCCAGTACTGCCACCTCCAGGTGGGAGGTCACAGTGAATTAATGTGAACTATGTATTATATTTTTTCAGGGCTTATTCCTTCTTCAGCTTCAGCTCTGACAAAACCAGCAGAGACAAGGGGATGTTCGACGGGCTGCTGGACAGCCGTCGCTGTGACAACACCAGTCCCGGGGACACGCCCACCCTTAGTCTTATCTGTCATCCGATGCAGGTAGAGAAAATTCACCTACAAAATTATTGGTCAAGGTATAATGTCAATCATTGTGTAATCGTGAGGAAGAAACTATAACGTTTTTATGCTGAATAAAACATTCGAATAAGCCACCATTTTACACCGAATTAATTATTTAACAGGTTCTTCGAATAAGTGGGAATCACTCTCGGCATCCCAAGAGGACACTTTTTGTGTGTCGCCATGGTGAGAGGATGGACGTTGTCTTTGGCAAACACTGGCTCTCACTTTGTTCAGATAGTAAAGGTAAGCTCAGCTTCATTAGCAGTGTAATATAAAACCTAAATAATTACACATTTAACCTATTTGAGAAATTACATTGGTTTTTGTGGAACTACAGTGGTTGTGCATTGTAGGTGTGTACTATTGTCAAACTGGGACTGTCTGTGCTGTTGACTCTCACAGGTAGATATATACGTTCCAATCTCAACATGCCCCCAAGTTTGCCCCTGTGGGCAGGAGGACAGAGATATGATATGGACACTCCCATCACTGTGTTTGGATCCACACAAGCACGCCTTGTTGGTATGGCATCAGTATAGATTACTTTATCAGTTGTAATAGGCCGTAAGTACCATGCCAGCGACATGCAAGGTGCAGTTAGCATTGTTAAAGCTCAATATGTGTGTATGTTTCCAGGTGAGGCTCTGCTAGAGAGAAACACAGTAATTGACGCTGTATATTGCTCTCCTGCCTTGCGATGTGTTCAAACTGCACAGAACATCCTAAAAGGTAGACTTGGCAGCTTAATGTCTCCCAGAATTAAACAGCCTGTTTGTCTGTTATAATATGACTGCTAAGTCAGAAATTTTATTTTTAATTATATTTTGTGGATTTCTAACATGTCTGGGAAGCTAGTGCAAGTCTCTGTTGGCACTATGTGTTTTATTGTTTAGTATAAGATATATTCATATTTTGTGTAAGTTTGTGTTCATTTTGTGTTGTCAAGTATCTTACATGTTAAGCTACAATAGCAAGAATTGTTTTAAGGTAAAGACTGCTTTAAACCCTTTTCAGGCATACAGCAAGATGGAAAGCTGAAACTGCGCGTGGAACCAGGGTTGTTTGAATGGACCAAATGGGTGTCTGGGAACTCTCTGCCTGCCTGGATACCTCCCACAGACCTTGCTACAGCCCATTTCAGCATCGATACAACCTATCGGTAATAGCAGCCACTCACAGGCCAGTTTTGAATGCACAATCTACTGTATGTCTTCACAATTATTCATTTTAGTAATCCCACCATAGGACTTAAAATATTATTTCAAAAGGACATGGTACATGTTAGTAACTACTCCATGTCAGATAGGGACATATGGAAAAATATTGAGTAATGGTATTTATATGATAGTGTTGGCGGAACTAAGGATACCCACACACTTTCACTTTCCACACGTCTGTTTTCCAATGTACACTAAACAAATAAAAACTAAGATCATTCATGTTTTTTTTTTCTATGGATATACTGTATACCTTTGATGTATATCTAAATATACATATTCTGTATATTTTGCTGAATGGATAAGAAAGACATTTTGGTTTAGCATTAGTTGTTTCCCCACAGACCTCTCATTCCCATCAACAAGCTCACTGTGTCTGAATCCTATGAGAACTACATCAGCAGGAGCTACCAAGTTACCAAAGATATCCTGTCACACTGCAAAAATGCTGGTATGATATAGAGGCAGAGATTCTGATGTATAATAGGCTGCTGTCTTTTTCTGTGTTGCTTAACAAGTCTGTTTGCATATGTCTACAGAAGTATGTCTCTGTCAACTGCTTGTCATCTCTTGGCAACTATTTCTCCACAGGAAACAATGTGTTGATAGTGGCCCATGCTTCCTCCCTAGAGGCATGCACACGGCAGCTCCAAGGCCGAAGCCCCCAGAGTGCTAAAGACTTCATCCAAGTAGTCCGAAAGGTCAGCTGGACATGTGTCCTCTTTTCTCCTCTTTTTAAAACGAGTGTTGTTGTTGTTGCTTTTTGCAGCCTTTCAATGTAATTGATGCTGACTAAAGTATCGACTGGGAGGAAATGATTAGGGAGCATGCTTGAATATGTCTTTGTCGGAAGGATGAAATGGCCTTCGAGAAATATGCAATGACAACAAAAAATGAGATGATCTCTGATATTTTCTTTTGCATTAAAAATGAGCATACAATGCTAAATATTTTCAAAATTGGGTGGATACCTTTTTATTGATAAATCATTTCACAATTCCCAAACAATTGAACCTTTCTCTACTGTATTATGTTGGACCGTATTACTGCTACCCTCCTAACCATTAACAGGCACTCTCCTTCTGCCTTAGATACCCTACCTGGGCTTCTGTTCCTGTGAGGAGCAGGGAGACACAGGGGTATGGCAGTTAGTGGACCCGCCTATCCTTCCTCTCACACACGGACCCAACCACAGCTTTGACTGGAGAGAGGCACTGCTGCAGGGATGACATCTGCTGCCCCCTAGAGGATATTCCCCACAGACTGCAATGGAATTCCGCCTTGTTCCCCAAACTCTGATGCTTTTGGTGTGTATCATATACATAGCAGTAGTACAGTCCAGCAGCACCACATAACCAAACTGCACTGCCTTAGCAAAGACTGCAAAGCATTTCTCACATCACTGTATGCATAAACACACAGAGGTAACTAACTACTACTACAAAGTACTCATCGGAGTCACAAGGGATGCTGACATACAGGGCTTGTGTTATGTTTTGAATAGCAATTGCATCCTTTGTCCTGCTTGTTGAAGCTTACTGGATGAGTGAAAACTCCTGAAATGCCTTGATCAGGGAGTTTCCCAATATTTGGCACACATTGTGGTTCCACTTGACCGTAATTGGTGCCTCAGGCAGCATACTGCTGTGTCTTGTATCACCCATGTATTTAGTTACAACCCAAATCATTGGAACCACAGCACAATTGTATAGTAGCTAGCAGTCAGGCAGCCTTTTTAATGTATCTTTAATATCAATAATACTTATGGGATTGCTGTTCCTGTAAATACATTTTTTTTTTCCCCCGTCATGGCATGCAATAAAGTGTGCACTGTATCTCAGGTGTTAACTGCATTAAGCATATATATGCAGCTTTGAGGAAACAAAATGTTTAGGTCAGAGTGTTATTGTAAGTACTTACTAGAAGTTGCTGTATTGTCTGGTTTCATACATTGCGAATTTGGTTTGATTAGCGTTAAGTAGGCCTATGTTATAATAATTCATATTTGTATCATTTAATATTCATAGTCATTTAGAGTATCTCACATGCTTTATATTAGTCATATTTTGTTTAAAAACTTAGTAAAAAGTAAAGATTTAATTGCCATGTTATATTTTGTGATAGCTTGTGGGAGGTAGCCTATTGAGTCTATATACAAGGTAACTCACTCAAGACTGATTCAATCAAACTGCATATATTTTCAGATTCTAACTAAATTATTTGCACTTCTCAGCTTTGCTACAAGCCACACCCCTTATCCTATTTGACTTAGCATTCTGAGATATGCTACAATATGCCATTGTTCCCTTGCCTGCAGGTCTTTTATACTGAAATATATTTAACATTAATTTTAGTCTAATTATCTGTGTTTTGATCTACTGTATTTGACTGTCCCTATGCACCTGTTTTAAATGCTTTTAAAAGTTGTGGTGGGAAAACAATTCTATCACTTTAAAACGTATTTTAAAGTTGGCAAATTACATTTGGAGGAAGAAGCCATGGTTGTTATAATGTTGGCTTTTTTATTTATTATCATAACACATACCAAATGTGTACAGCAATTAATTGAAAATGTTTATATTATTATAGAACAGTATAACTTTAATTTAGGGAGTGTGTGGGAAGCGTCTGTGGGTATATATAATTGGATTTAAATGTATTATATTTTGAGAGATCAAGATATTTTAAGCTGTTTTTCAACAGCCATATTTTCTTATTGTAAACCCCTGCACAGTCTTACTGGTCAAATGAGAGCAAGTAGTGAGTAAAATCTAGGACCATTACAATGTGTAAAATCTCCACATTGGAAAATAAAATGCATACAACCACGTAATATGTATGGAAAGCAATAACTCAATTTCAGTACAGTAGTTCCATCTAATGGGGTCATATGCACTGTGAAGGTATGAAGAGAGCAACATTAACAACTGAAATTAATAGCTTCTGTTTCACCAGCTCATACACAAACAATCAGTCAATAAAGGTCCAGCAATTTATTAATATAAAACATAGGCAGTCCATTTAGCCTGGGCAAATATGCAGTGAACTTGGTATGAACGACAACTTATTGTACACTGACCTAGCATGTTGATGAATGTGTGGAAAAGGCACATGAATAATTAAAAGGTGGAAACAACGTTTTGTATGGAGCCTCCCTACATACTGCATTATTGCTTCTTGACTGTACATTTTCATTTAAATCAACCATTAGGAACAGTTTTTATAAAACATTTTGCTATATAATGTGTACATAATAACTTAATGGTCACTATTACTCCATTTGTAAGATAATGGTCAATGAAAACAAAAAAAGGGCCATCATTTGTGATTTCTCACTGTTAGGACCTATTCTATTTTTACTTTACATGGGAGAAACTGTTTTGTACCAGAAAATGTAGTTGTAATGTTCATGACACATCTTTGGTATGATTAATGCCTGCTTTTTAAGTTTCACAGAATAGTGACCATATCTGTTTAGTCACCAGTGTTTACATCTAGTTCTATGGAGGTTCTGTGTTGAAAAAGTGATTACAACTATAGCAAAAATATTCAAAATCCTTAAACTTTTTTTTAATGTCCGTTATTAATGAAGCTCACTTGGTGAAAGGGAATTACCACAGAGTTGTCCCCTGGCATGTAACAGAGGTAAAATAAACAATTCAAGTAATATTTGACACAGACATCCATAGCTATAAGGCTGCTCCCCACACATTATTATCTAGCGTCATTCAGCTGCCTGGCAACAGTCAGTATCTCCTTGGCTCCTTTGCCCAGTAGTAGGTTAGCTAGGCCTATCCCCAGCTTCTCAGCATTGTCCTGGGCAGATGCGCAGATCTTGGTGGCAGTGACTCCTACGTGCTGGACTCGTTCATCCACCTCCTCTGGGACCTATTGCACAAGACAACCATGCCATCAATTCAAAGGGTACATTGTATCTTATGTAATGTAATATGCAGGCTGTCCCCGAGGAGTAGTTGAAGCCTGTATCAACCTCGTTAACATTGCTGATGGATGTCTGCATGGTGTCCTTCAGGCTCTCTGAGCCATCCAGGCTGTACACGGCACCCGTCATGTAGAGCTGGGAAAACAACATCATACGTCTAATTATAAAGGGATACTTTTTCCTGTTGCTAAGCCCTTGACTGTGCTGCTTGCCTACCTGAATATGAAGTCCTACTGACTGTGAATATATTCACAGTAAGGTGCTTACGGCCTGCCCACAATTTTGTTTCTCCATAATTCACTTCCATTGTTTCTCAATAGACCTACCTCATCTACATAGCTAGTTGATATACTCTATCTACTGCTGGAATACAGTATATCTTCTACCAGTAGAGATGGCTATCAGCTTTGAAGACACATTAGAAGTAAAGTATCTGAAGTATCGGATCAGTGAATGATGTATTATCTTTTTGCCGAATGTCAGCATGAGGACTTCAGTTCAATTGCACTTTAATAATACTATTCACACCCTAATCCCACAAGCACTGCATAAAGCACACTGCATGTGTATAAGTGTGTTTCACTAATCCAAAGGGCAGCTTTTCTACCTGGGAGTCTTTCACCTCAGTGTGTACAGCCACTGGAACGCTGCATCCACCCTCCTGCCGAGGATGACAACATAAGTGAATGCTCTGGGATCTATAGTAGTAGTATAGTAGTAGTTTCATGTACACATACTGTGTATCACACAGTGTGTGTTTCGTACCAGGTGTCTGAGAAAGGCCCTCTCAGCTATGCAGCGTAGGACCGTGTCGTGGTCATGAAGGACAGACACCATCTCCAGGATGTCCGTGTCCCTGGCCCGTACCTCCACCGCTAGTGCTCCCTGAAAACGAACATGGGTTAATAGGAAATCCTGGCAAGCACTGTTCACTAGTTCAGTTTGTTACAGTATTATTAGAATAATAATTGTTTTGTTAATAATCTAAATTCATTTAATTTTTATTCAATGTGTGAGGTCATCAACCAATCAATATGTACATCCTTCATTCTGTGCCTATGCCAGAGAAAAAGGTCATTTGCACACCTGGCCAACAGCATACATACAGTCCTCAGGTCCCAGGATCTACAAGAAGAAAGGAGGGAGATGCCGTTGGTTAGGTGTGGAACCTGCATCAGATTCCCGTTAGTGGAGAAAACACTGTAAAGCACCTGGCTGATGCGATTCTCCCAGCCCATTCTCCGAAGGCCAGCAGCAGCCAGAATAATGGCAGAAAAGTCATCCTTCTCATCTAGTTTCTTCAGGCGTGTGTTCAGGTTCCCACGCTATTAGACTCAATGAAGGAAAACGGCTTAAACAATCATCTATTTCTAAATGGTAAAATAATGAAAAATTACATATTAGTTACTAAAAAAAAACAAAAAAACATTCAGACCCTTATATCTTATGTAAATGATTAGATTATTTGTAAAGTACATTTCCACATACATTAAAGTGATTTTACATAGCGTAGATTATTTGTAAGAGAATCTACACCGACTGTGAAAACACAATTTCCATGGCAACATTACAGAAATATGATTTACAGTAAATCACAGAAAGGATACAATGTCTTTAAACTCCAAGTGGGGAAATCTCCTTTTCAGCTGAGCAGCTCGTCGCAGTGAGCTGGTGCCGATCACACTATGGCATGAGACAGTTCATGTTTTTGCATAGCTTATACAATATACTAATACTCAAAAATACAGATAAATGCCATTTTGAGTCACACATTACCTGTTTTTTGGTAGTGTGTCAAGGGTTTTGCCTCTGTTTTGTGGATGGAGGACTACAGCATCATGGGGGTCTTCTCGCCTAACGTGGTTGGAGGAAGTGGATAAGAGCAAGTTGTGAGAGTAATGTGTTGCTTTATCTTAGCTTAGGTAATAACAAATAGACAATTGAGACTCTCAATAATGCTGAAGCAAAAGCAAATGCTGCTGGATTGTAACAGAGAAACTACAACTTACTTTAACACTGCCCCAATTGTAAAACCTGGAGGCAGCGTGGTCGGCAAGTCCTTCAAAGAATGGACCACCAGATCCACCCTAGGAGACACAGAGATAAAAAAGATCAGATGTATAGACTGTCCATATAATGCAGCCATTCACTATGCTCATAGCCAGGTGGCTTCAAAAGCAGCAAAAGACTTTCAACATTGGAAAACAAAAGTTTCTCTATATAGTATATTTAGAGCACAGTTAGTATTTGACATGGGGAAAATATGCACACTGAGAGATTAGAGTGTATCCTGTGTGAAGCCATTGTCCGTCAGTCACAGATGACAAGATGGTTACACTCACTCATTCTTCTCCAGAGCATTCTCCAGCTCTTTGGTGAACAAACTCTTCTCTCCAATCTGCAAGAAAGAGTGCTTATCCAATTAGACAATTAATAATTCTTTATTGTTAATGTTATACTGGTACAACCACCTACATTATACACAGAAAAGGTAGCATTCAATTTTCAACGTTTAAACAATTTTTAATGCAGGGATATACACTAAAATGTTATATAGTCATACACACAAACAGGTTTACCTTTGATAAAGCAGTGTCAAGGATTTTGTCTCCTGTCGTTGTCATGCCAACTGAAATGAGGTAAATACAGTACCAATAAACAATAATACTGACTTATAGTATATTGATCAATACTGGGACAATATGTTTCTATTGTAACACAACCCTCAAAAATGATGCCACACTACATATTAGAAATGTTTTCAAAATGTTCATTCATCCTCACCTATTTCCAAGTGAATGTCAGGATTAAGTTCTTTCAACGTTTCAGCAACACTGTCTGTCTGTATACGAGCCAACTGACATAAAACAAGAGAACAACACTTAATTTAACCTGACAACACTTTCTCTTCATTCATATAGTTATAAATAATGTATAACCAAAGAAGTTTGTATCAACCTCTCCAGAAAAGAGCTATTTTCTTAAAAAAGAACACTATAGTGACAGGCTTATCTATAAAGAGTTCCAGACACATTTGTCTAATGGGAGAGGATAGCACATTAGATAATCAACATGTCAGACACAGCAGGTTACGATTTAAATATACATGGATATTGTTTTAACTAAGGCTTAGGTGCCAATATGTCAATATGTTTTTATTTTATTTATTTAAAGAATGCAACTGTAAACTCAAAAGGGCAGTACAGCACCTGGCTCTTGCGGGTTCCTATCCGAATAACCCGATTAACTTTTCCATTGCCATCCTGTATAGATAAAGAAAGTCAAGTCAAAATGTTTTTCTTCACTTAACAGATATACAACCAAACCGTGATACTCAATGAACCTATTCCCTCTATCCCATCTTCTTAGTAAATTGCTAAATCATGTATTTTGCCATCTCACCCTGATGTACTTGTAAGGTCCTTCTTCCATACTTTTCTATGACTGCACCCTGAAACTCTACACTCTATGGGCTATTGTATCCGTTGTGGTGCTGTGGCTGGGACTGCCTGCTAAGTCTTGGTAAAGAGCTGTGCTGAGGTCATAAAGCCCATAGAAAACGAACAGTAGCCTTTATAATCAGATATCCCACTTCACATCCTCCACCCTAACATATCTCTGGTTCTAAAAGATAAGTGTGCCGATTCACTGAGTCCGTTATAAATGGTGGGGAGGGGTAGCAAACTAAGGCGGTTCTTGATGAGGTGTGGTCAGAATATGTGTTGAGCAAAGCACAAACTGACAAAGACTTTAAACCCCTTAAAATCTATAAGGGATCAGGTCAATCACACAATCAAAAATACTAGATTAATGTAATCATGTAGTTTCATACTGGTGGTGGTGTTGAAGATGTGTCTCACAAGACATTTTCACATTTCAACCAGAAAATGTATTGTAGCCTACTATGAATTGCTCCCAGTATTGCAGACCCAGCACTTCTGGATAGAGATATGTTGGCCTTTCAAAGCATTTTTGATCATTCTCTTTAGGGGTAACGAGAACAAGATTATAATGCTCTGTATTTGGTCAGTTTAAATGTATTGTAAATACTACAGGTTTTAAGTTTTGTAGCCAATAGGCCACATACTAGTAAAATCACAATTGTCATATTAATCCAAATACCTAGGCTAAATAGAATTGTTTTGCTGACATATTGCTATGATGTTTGTGCTTTGCACAAGCCTGGTGAGTTATTTACTTTATCTGAAATCACACAAGAAGATACTGCTCAGTGTGACTCTTGTCTTCTTGCATCAGGAGGCTATTTCCTTCACCAAAACCACTTTAAAGCATAATCTCACTTAGAAGTGTGGGGATCTGGGATAAATGTATTGTGTAGGACATCATGACAAAATACATATAGGGCCCAGCTTGGCCCATACAATCAAGTTATCTGATGTAGGTCTGCCGGGGCTTGTCATACAGTACATTGAAATGCCACATTTAATAAGTGTATAAAATACAAAGTAATATGACTAATACCTTGTATCATGGTGCATGCCTTAAAATTACGTTAACAGTACTAAACGATCTATTACCATATTATGGTTTGTACGTCATATTATAAAAGACCTCAGCTGATGAGAAGTTATAAGCAGCTAGCTTCCTTACAGTACATACAGGAGAACAGGCATTCTGACTAAAACATGACCGCACTCTGTAAAAGCTAGTTAAAATGTTAGTTTAGCAGCAGTATTGGTAACGCGGTGAATAAGATAAGAGCACGGCTACGAAGAATGTGTGGGCCAAGTAAAAGATAATCTAGTAATTTCATTAATCTTTTGCAACTCTTGACAACCGGAACTGATATTTATGTTATCCAATGGTAGAGCACGAAACTGCAAGACAGACGCGCAATCAAACCAATCAGCTTGCACCACTGTCAGCGTAACAATATAGGAAAATGGCGGAGACCATACAGAGATGGTGCATATCACTAGGTCACTTTAAGAGCTTCATACCTGTGAAGTTGTTTCCTCCGACATCTTAGTTACCCACGCCAATACGATGATGCCGCACGGTTGAAATGCCAATCAGGTGTCAACAGTACCTTAAATTGAACTGATATGGCAAGAGCCTCCTATCTGTAAACTTGCCGGTTGCCGCCGCTTAATCCTGTGACGTCGAGTCGCGTTCCTTCTCATGGTTGGGTGGAGTTACAGTAACTTTGTCAAAAGAACATGTTAGACAGTTGGAGTAAATTCCCGTATAGGCTAATGTGTGTAGTTAAATAACAACCCGGAGGCTGGAATACTAGTCTATAAAATAAAATATATGGCAGAGGATTGCAATAGAAAGTAAAGAGTTGGTTTGGGAAAGTAATTTGGTGGGAGTATGCTACTGTTACTGGGCTACAGTGTGTATGCTAGGAGGGGAAACGACATATCACTACTGTAGGTCGTACAGGATAGTTTATCTAAGTCTTGTAAATAAAGCTGGCTGTATTTGCATTTAATTTATTCAGTCTGCTTAAATACATTTATATATTCACTGTTACTGTCCAGAGTATCCACTTATTCTCAGTGTACATTGAAATGTAACATTAATAAAATGTGTAAATAAATAGATTTGTTGGACAGATAAGATAGTGGTTTTGATGATTGGTGGATTTTTACAGTACTAAATACAAACGCTCAAGGGGAGTCAGTCCAGCTATTACACCTGCATGTATGCAAACTACCGTATACCACAAGAGGGACATCTGGTGTCCAACGAAAATATTGCATACAGCCTTCACAGCTGGATGGGAGACAAAAACGTTTTAGGCAATTTTAATAATGTTTGCTATTATACTTGTTTACTACATTAAATATTTAATGCAACACATGAGCAGTTTTATATTTTTAATACAGACTATTACCACGTGTTTAGCCTAATTATTACATTCACAACAATTCAATATATATAACGTTTTCACTATAGCGCCCATATCATTTTGAATGTTTGACTATATTAACGTACTATTATGTATATATACTTTTTCCCCAATCCCACTGAATGCTTACATTGATCTTTATATGTAGGCTACAGTTTTAAGCACATTAATGTATAGTTATCTGCAAAATAAAAAATGGCTAAAATACGATTAAAAATACGACAAAAGGCCTACTCCATTTCGCATACTAACAATATTATAGCACTAACATTATGCAATAACGCCAACAATTCGGGGCCCACGTCATTGGGTTTCACGGAGTGGGCTGATCTACTGCCACCTTTCCGGTGAAGACGTGGCTCTGTCCTGCTGCCATATTGAAGCTAGCTGGCTAACAATCAAAGAACTTGCAATCAACTGTTCACTCTGACTTTGGTATTTCAGTGTGACTAAAATCACTAAAGAGAAAACTGCAAGAGAGTGACGACTGTTGTACTATAAAGTGACCGAAAATGGTAAGTCGATCTCAAAATACGGGTTATTTGTCTTCTTTCTATCGGGCCTCGTAATTATCATAACATTGGCTAACCTCGCAGCTAACCTAGATAAGTTAGCTTCTTTAAAAAGCGGAATATCTGAACATGCTGGGCTGACAATACGTTATCTGTAAACAGTACACTGAAATGCTACTTTGTACGTCAAGATTATTGTTTATTTATACAGACAGAAATTAGGTTCCCAGGCAATGCTGACGTTACTGTAACCTGTCGCTAGCTTGAGCCTTGCTAACGTTTGTTGCTGTCAGATGGTCTTCAGACAGTTTGGTGCCGTAATCGCCTGTTAAACTTGATTCCTCATGCACCCGTTTTTCTTAGTTTAATGCAGGCCATATATCTAACATCAGTTGTTTGGTATAATGCGCTGTTAAAACACCTCGCATTGTATCATTTGATACCACTTCCTACTGTACAGTACGGTAGAATATTCATGAATCTAACAGTACAGTACTTTCTAACGTCGATTAACAATCATTATTCCTAGTATATGCGTGTTACAGTAGGCCAAATGTATGGAAACGAGACACGTGGCTATTAAGTATAGTAGATATAAGTATATATGATATTTATTGTTTTACTGCAGCCTATTGTATTTGACATGTGTGCGAAGTGTATAGACTAGGCATACATGTTGCCATGTTCTCCTTCATATACATACGTAAAATGTTGTATTCAAGAATTTGAATATAATTTATATTAACCCTCGTAATGTACTCGTAATATAGTATTTAGCCACACGGCGGCGCCATCTGACTGTGTATGATTTGTGTGTTTTTCAATTGTCATTGCTGAGTGTATTTATTTATTTATTAATCATTTTTTAATGTATTTATGTTGATTTTTGTGCCTTTTAACCCTCC
>JAODUG010024290.1:0-20543 GCA_027564795.1 Aphredoderus sayanus
ACACACCTGTTCATGATCGGGGTCTGGGTAGTTGCAGACGTCCTGAGGAAAGGCAGCACGCATCAGTACCTTGACTTGGTCGGGATACACGTAGGTGGGCTGGCTCGTGCTCCCCACCGTCACGCCCACGCCCTGGAACATCTGGAAGGCGCGGCGGTGAAGACACATGGCGAGGGGGAACCACAGTCAATCAATCAATCAATCAATCTTCATTTATATAGCACTTCTCATGCAAATACATGGAATACAAAGTGTTTCACACTACAAAACCATTTAAAGCAATACTTTAAAAACAACAAATAATGTAATAATACCACCCCACGTAACACCCATCAGTCCAACCCTCCAATCACAAACAAGCACCAGGGAAAACAGAAAATCAAGCCCAAACAGCCGTAGTCCCATTCCCGACTCCCCAACCACTTCAATCTCAGTCAGAAGATGGAAAACCAAAGACACTGAAGGAATGAGCCCACACATCAACATACCACAGATCCCCAAGGATGTGGCACCATGGGCGCATCACCAAACACAGACACGACGCAGGTGACTAAATGGACCACCTCTGCCCAGCTAAACCCCCAGACACTGCAGGCCAGGGCACACACCCACCCGCGTTCCAGCCCACCAACCAGGCACCACCATGTTACCACCATAAGCAGAACCCCGGAGATGACATCGCAGAAGCACCAAATAACCTAATGCACAACGCACCTCCCAGAACCTTCAATGCTCTATCCCCGACAGCTCTATCCCCAGTAAACAGAAACAAATGAGAAATTGTTAAAACATTTTAAGTTTCAGTCCCTCAAAGCCGGAAAAAACAAAACCCCGGACACCCGAACTCAGCCCTCCACCCCTCCAGATACCCGCCCGATGCCCGTAGCCAGAAAAATGTAACCGGCAAACGAGCATCCAGAGAAATAGAGAACCGAGTCCAAATATCCAAGGCCCCTCACCCAAACATGCAGGGTTGGCTCCACAGACATGGGTTCAGCTTTAGTCCTAGACTAGTCATTTTTCAATAGAGATAATCATTGAAGTGTTCCTTTAGTCTATGAACCCTGTATGTGTGTTAATGTTAAACATGTATATTACCTTGCATGTATCTAAGCAAACGTGTGACTTGTACAGAGGTACATGGCTAAAGCACCAACCAGTTTTCTCTGCAGAAGCCTGTAGGCCTTCTTCCGACGGGCACGGTCGGTCCGCAGGCGTCTAGCAGTATGAAGCAAGAATGCTATCCACACCGGTAGTCTGACGGTATTAATATTATTATTATTAATAATACAATTATTATTATAAAAGATGTTTGGTTTTATGATTAATTTCATGTTTCATGAGGGTAGGGAATATATTTTAATATAATCCTTTATCACATTACAGTCTAAAGCTGGCTATACAGACCCACATCTAACATAGCCTACAACACATGAAACAACATACCTACAACCAGAAGCAAGGAAAAACTCCTATAACTTACCCAAACGAATGACAAAGATCAACAAAGGCATCCATGACGGGGCTTGTGAAAGGTGACTGAAAATGTCAAAAAAGGTGGACTACATGCCATGACAGAAGCAAAGTCGAAATGTTAACCCTCCTGTTGTCCTCCGGGTCAAACTGACCCAACACACTAGCTCTAAAGCAGATAGAAGGCGCTATACCTAATTCTACAGCTTACACAACCATATGATGTGCACTGCTGGCACAACAAGGTGTGAGTTTGAAACCCGAGGACAACAGGA
The DNA here is from genome assembly GCA_027564795.1 of Aphredoderus sayanus. Classification (NCBI taxonomy): domain Eukaryota; kingdom Metazoa; phylum Chordata; class Actinopteri; order Percopsiformes; family Aphredoderidae; genus Aphredoderus; species Aphredoderus sayanus. Next base: position 1,749 of record JAODUG010024290.1, read on the forward strand.
GGGTTAAAAGGCACAAAAAAACAACAAATACATAAATAAATAATTAAAAAATAAATAATTAAATAAATACACACAGCAATGACAATAATGAGAACCACACAACCATACACAATTAGATGGCGCCATCTGGTGGCATAATAAGATATAAGGCCAACAGGCGGGGTTAATTATGCCATTCCTGATAATATGAACCTGAAATACGTTTCTTCAAAGAGGGTGTGATCTCTTGGTCTTTATTGTGTCAGGTGTGTGACAATAAATGTTGCACGTCAAAAACAGTATGTCAATATTAGGATGTTAAAACATGTTAATATTGCTGTGGGTGGTAATGTAGCCTACATAATGAGATTAGGCTACACTCAACACCAGGCGACTGAATGTATTTTTTGGATAGCTTCAGACAGTAGGCTAAACTATCCCAAACTGATGAGGCCAGAAACTGTAGTTAATCTCTATATAATGTACCGTCTGTCTTGAATCAATTAATAGTCCAAATATATTAAGTGTAGACGCATTTTTTTGAAAAAAAAATTTCAATTGTACTTAGATTTTTTGGCAGGCTCCTTATAATTGATGTAGCAAAATAAGATAACTTACCATTTCTGAGTAAATCACAAGAAAATGTGCTGTTGAGCTTATTTCTAAGGTTATATAGGTTTACAAATGAAAAGCTTAAGCACACGCTTCTAGGTCTGGACAAGAACAGCATCAAAGAAGAAGCCTAACCGTTTCACATCAAAGTAGAGAGTTTCTTTTCTGTCGCTGTAAGGTGGTTGAAGCCGGTGGAAGCACAGTAGGTATGCCATCTACTGGTTCAAAACTGTTACAGCGTGTTATAGCGTTTCACATCAAATATATGCTACTGTAGTTTATTAAAGTAGAGCATTTATAACTATACTAAATGTATTGCCAAAAATTAATATTATGTTACTGGTAATCCAATTCCTCGTTAATTCTGCGTTGTTTGATTTGATTATTAGTATAGGCATTTACTTTAGACACACACACACACACACACACACACAACTGACAAATTCATATTGTCATCCATATTGTCTTGAAATTCTATTACATCGACTTAGCTTTCTTATACCGTACACTTGGATATCACTCTATATTTTACTCTACATTTTCACTTCAATACAGCACTTTGAAATTGTAATTCAACAGGAACACAAAACATTCCAGTTTTTTGGGTTAATTGTAATTGAACATTTAACCCACAAAATGTAACATTTACCCCAAAAATGCCTGCTATATATTTCTGTAATGAAAAAGAGTTTCATAAACTTGGTTCTGATAGCAGCCTAACATTATCATAAGGCATATCATATCATGTCTTTTCTCTATTCCTATATTATTATGCCTTTATTGGGCTAGCTACTTACAGTAGGAGTTGGTGTTTTACATGTACAAATTTCTTGCTGCCTAGTATAATAAATAAAAAATACAAATAAAATCTTATTGTTATAATAATTCATGAAACTTCCCATGAATGGGCTGGCTCACTTAGTCAGACAGAAATCGTGTGGTCTATTGCTTCAGCTGCAAGTTGTTCTCCAGAAAGTCCACAGCACTGGTAACAGAGCGAGTGTGTGAGTGGGTCAATGTACTGTACAGTAAGTGCACTATTGAAACACCATGAAGCTAGCCCTGATCATTGCAACTAGAAGGTGAAGTAGAAGGAAATTGCATTCCATCTTTCCAAAGGGAAAAACTATCAGTGAGACAGAAATGGTTCGTTTGGAGGCAGAAAGGAATCACTGGAGACTGAGATGTTCTCACACTTAATTACATTTACAGCATTTGGCAGACACTTTTATCCAAAGCGACTTACATGTAGTACATTTGTCAGTTGTTGGACGTTCGTACACCGATGGCAGTGCAAGCCATGCAAGGAGCACCCAACCACTGGGAGCAATTGGGGTTAGGCATCTTGCCCAAGGATGCTTGCAGGTAGTTCAGCAACTCCGCGGCTCAAACCCACAACCTTCTGGCTGGCAGTGAAACACTCAGACCACTAGACCATCCTACACCCTAATTAGTATTATTCAGTCCTTGGCAGAATGGAATATGGCACTCAGGGGATCTATTGATAGATTACTTCAGGACAACAATGGGAACTTTCTAAAAGTAGTGGAACTGATAGCTACATTTGATCCTGTTTTGAGAGATCACGTGAGACAAATCGACCATGCAGCACAGCACATCACATACTTGGGGGGAACAATCCAAAATGAGCTGATAAGCAGTGTCGGTGGCAGAAGTCAAAGATTATATATAATATATATATATATATCCAATATTATGCCATAATATTGGATTGCACCCCAGATGTTGATCACCAACAACAGATGTCAGGTGTTGTGTGCACTGAAAGCCTGGGCAAAACACCAGAGATAAAATAACACTTTCTCATAGCTCCTAAATATTTCAATCTGTGCGAATTGAGAGCCTGCTGAGTGCGACCAGTGTGAGCTTCTTGGGAGAGAAACTCACCTGTGAGTTTCTCTCCTAACAGAGGCTCAACAGAGGCTGAAGTGGACTGGAGTGCACTGGCTCCAGAGGTCTGGAACTCCCCCCCGAGCAAAGACAACCACCTTTGAGCTTCTTGAGAGCTTAACCTCTTTCAAAATAAGATGTGTGAGTTGTATGCAAATCTTTGGGTAGCTCTCCACATATCCTGCACTCTCACAGACTGCGGTAGACAGACTGCAGACTGCGGCTTTTCTAATCTCAAACTGCTCAAGACGTACTTGAGATCTTCTGTGGCACAAGTAAGACTGAGTGGACTTGCACTAATTCAATAACAAAGGTGGCTGTCAGATCTTACAGTGATGTCATGAACGACATTCCCTTCAGAAAAGATCCATTTCAATGCTCGTAATTAAATTACTCAACAGCTAGGATTCCCCCCCACCCCACAATATCACCATTAAATATAGCTTCCCTTAGGATGACCACATGGTCACTACTGAAAAATAGGTCTAATTGGTTCTAAATGTTTAGTCCGTGTTTAGACTATAGTCTCTCCACTTCAATCTGGGGACAGTATTAACATAATAATATTAATTACATTGCTAATCAAAGCTGTGATTGTTTGTGGATGGGGTCATATTATTTCTAGAAAGTGAAAGATCGTGAAAATAAGGTTTGTAATCACACCTTAAAAATATAGATTTTATTATTACAGTACAATTACAAGAACACCATTACAGAGTTTCCATTAAGACGTGCAGGTACGTGAACTGGACATCCCGGCCAGCAGGTGGCGGCACCACCAAACCATGCCAGCCTTCTCGGCATCGCAATGGGCTTCCCAGTTCATCCTCCATCGTCAAGGCCAGCACCAGGTCACGTAGTCTCATTTCCTGTGGACACCACCTCAGTACGGCTTTCCTCCAACACCCGCGAGGATCTCCAGCCGCTCTGCTGCGGTGGGCATGTCGGGCTTCACACCGTCTCTTCGCCTCTGCACCATTATGTTGTGCTAGGCAAAGACAACAAGTAGGAAATTATTACCCCCGGACTAGGATCATTTCCCATAATTTGAGACATTCGCTAGTTATGAAAATTATACAATTATGGCCTTTTATCTGGAATATTTACAACAAAAAGAAATACAAAAAAACTAAATAAAATAAAACATTAAATGTAAAAAGTGTCCTTAACCCTCATGATATCCTCTGAGTCAAAATGACCCAAGTCACTAGCTCTTTGTGGCAGTTAGAAGGCGCTAAACGTAATTCTACAGCTTACACAGAAATATGATGTGCACTGCTGGCACAACAAGGTGTGTGTTTGAAACCCAAGGACAAAAGGAGGGTTAAAAGGCACGAAAATACAAACAAATACATAAAGAATGACTTAATTAATTAACAAACAAAAAACAAACAAACAGCAATGACAATTAAAAAACACAATCAGATGGCGCCGCCGGGTGGCCAAATACGATATTATTAAGGACAACAGGAGGGTTAACATTAAAGCACATGAACATGACACAATAGTGATTAATCTCTAGTAGTATTTCCCCATTTCATAAGCATTTTAAAACCTCTAGTTGTGGGCAGGGTATTTCCATGTATATATAAAATACAGTGTATAATATACACTACATTTTATATCAGAAGAATAGCAGTGCTTTGCCTCCAATTGTCACAACAGCCCTTGCTTAAAATTAAACAGAAGCTGAATTGTAAGCCTGAATGTACTGTATCTGCATTGTTTGTGGTGGCGACTCTGTATTGCACTGCACTGCCTCCTAGTGGCCAGAACAACACTGTCCTCAGTTCTCATTAGTATTTATGGTTATAACAGAACTTCAAACTCACTATGACCCCCCACCACATGAACCTTCAAACCCTCAAATAGACCTGAGAGAATATACTGAATATCTACCTTGAAGGTTGATAAAGAAACCGTTAACCAAGCATAGAGTTAAGGTTAAAGTGTTGCATCATGATCCAGTTGAGATGGTTTGATGTTTTTAGGTGTTGCAGTCTGCTGTTAACACCTTATGGTTCATCTAAACCCAAGCAGCTTTTAAAGCATGTTTCACACCAGAAGGCGGCAACTCGCTGCAGAACAATCACTTAATTACTTGAATACATCTGTAAAGGATTATGGTTGTTAACAGTAGCATGCTTTGGCCCCAGGTTCTTGACTCAGCACCTCTTTTGCTAATCAAGAAAACAAAAACAGGTTTGGAAGACAAAAGCATGCAGCAAAAATGAAACATCTACTTTGAGTTTCATTCTCTCCGTTCTTCCATCCACGGACAAAGGTTTCACACACGTGTTTTTGTGCTCACTAACAAAAGTGATTCTCACCCAATATTTCCTGCAGTCCTTGTATCTCTGGAAATAGGCCGAGCACATACTCTTATCGTAGTTATTTGCATCCAGGCACTTCTGAGACCCATCGCTTTCCTACAATATTAAAACAGTTGAATCAGATGTTAGAACCCTTGTAAACCTACTCACAGGTAATATTTTCCCACTGCAAATTGATACATTATGTTGCACACAGAGTGATGGGGTATGGTAATGGTGTAATTGGCTTACTTCAATGCACGGATTGTGGTCTCGATTGCGAAGTTTGCGTGCATTTTTATCCATTTGGCCCTGTGTGTAGAAAGCAATAAACTATTAACATGTTCATTATTTTAACAAAGTATAAGAGAGTGTCTTGTTTTTGTGCAGGTCAAATAAAATCAGTGAAACAAATTTAGCCTACTGTACTCTTTTTATCAACACACAATAAGATAATATCAAAATGTTCTCTCTACTATGTGTTATGTAAATGGAACACCTAAACTTCATACCATTCTATAGAAAAGTCAACATGTTTAACTTTTCTGCCAGAATAATAACATTAATACTTTACATGTTGTTAACCTGTTGGATAAACACTGAGATTGCTTTTGGCCTAACTGCGATATCTAACTCTATTTGGTAAAACTGGGGTTATTCAGTTAATGACAACAACTTGACCTTCATGAAAGCATTATTATGAGCTATGATATCAATAACAGTAAAAAGGAAAGCCGGACTGTTGTCGAAAGTTGACATGAATGAGTTCAGCTCACCATACAGAGGCAGTTAATATCAGTAAGCGCACCAACCTTGGTGTCGCAAACAGCGAAGGTTAACCAACATCAACACGGCTGTATAAATACACATGCGGTCATTTCTCAGAACACGAACACAAGGGGATGATTGACGGAACGAGCCCACTTTCTCCACTTACTCTGGTCTTCCTAGCAAGGCTATTCTTGCCTTACGAAACATTCGGTGTTTACCCGCTGTATCGTATAGCATGTAGCTTTCTAGCTATGCAATAACCTACCCATCCTGTGCGCGGCTGCTGGCTACTGAAGCTAAGCTATCTCCTTTACTACTCGCTCTCAACAGCGCACAAGGAAAATCACACATACGGTCATCAAGAATTGACAGAGATTTCAGCCAATAAGACCCAGGTTACGCGAATTGACTGCGAAGGGGTTCAAGAAAATGACATTAGAGTAAGCCAATAGGATTTCTCCGCAGACATCTTAGCCCACCTATTATTGTTAATGAAGGTAAACTGGACTAAACCGATTGACAGTATCTCTAGCGAGTCCAAAAATGTTCTTTTATTAAAACGGACTGTAAATGACATTGAAATGAAAGTGACAGGACATTACACAAATCAAAAATAAGATGAGGGAGGAACTTTCTAGGGGCGTGGCTTAGTTGTAGTTAGGGTGCATCGCAGCGCATACACAATGGCTGCTGGAAAGAGGGGAAAGCAAACAATTTTCAGGCCCGCCGCGTCTAGCAAAAAATATGAGAAAAAAATTATTAAAAATTCGGAAAATAGTTGAAAGTCAAGAAAAACTCAACAGAAAGGATGTTAAAGCGTCCGGGGTAAGTTTGATGTGAATTAAGTAAATTGTTACTCAGTTCTTGAATTAAAATATCGGGGTTATTTAAATTATGAGAGAGGGGTGAGCTGGGGGAAAAGTTAGTGTTAATCAGTACCCAGTGTGGGACCACAGAGAAAACCTATCCATAAAAATTATTAAGAACATTTAAATAAATTATGACATTATGATAGTTATGGCACGTTGCGTGCCATAAATGTTAACATCCACGGTAACCAGTTGAATGTAGTAAACTTCCACAAACTTGTAACACAAGTTAGTTAGTTTAGTCATTTTTTTGAATATAATAACAACTGCACTGCGGATGACCGCCGACTGCAACACACGCGCACTTTGAATCAGCAATAGTGTCAATATTCATACTGCCAGCATGCAGATTTTATTTAGTTATATGTTTGCTTCATCACAAGCAATGATAAACATAACCTTATCGACCGAAGCATCGGTATCGCGAAATGCTGTCAATAGGCTCATGTGTCATTTTATCAGGCTGTAATTCAGATTTAGGCTATATGCAGTTGTATGTATATTAGGCTATATTTATCTATTCCGTCTGGTGAACGTGTTATAGAAAACAAACTATTTAACTATGTAACTAGCCTATATAATCAGAAAGAATTTAGCAAAAAGTGTCTTGTCAGTAAACTACCAAAATGGAGGGGGAAGGTAAGGCAAACTAATTAGGTATGGTTTTAGATTTGATTGTGGAGCGTTTCAAGGTTATTATCGTCTCGTCCAGTGTTATGGAAAGCAACTATATCGGGTTTGATTGTTGTTGCAGGTTGCAATTGGCGTTACTAACATGTTATTGTCTGTGCAATATATTTTAATGTCATAGCGTGATCAGAGTAGGCTAATGTCTTAATGGCTTTTTGCAGAAAGCCATGACAACTGTTGAGTGTTGAAGGCTATTGGCTATGTGATGCTATTTGATGAAATAATTTGTTGGTTTTGGATGGGATGAAAACCATGTTAAAGCACACAGTTGACCCAGAAGTCGTGATTGCAAAGCTGTAATTCTTCAGTCATTGCCTATATGTTTTATAGTTGCAGTTCACCATCTGTTGGTTCATATTTGTTCAGATGGAGTACATTTATGTCACTGAAACTACTTGATAGTCTTTTCAATTTTCACTTTTTTGTATGTGTGTATACCTGTTTGCTTGAGTGGTGGCTTGTTTGTTTTACAAATCATTGATTAATTTGTTTTAAATGAAACAGTTAAATACATTTTAAATGGTTGTATCCAACATAATAGAACCTATTCCTTTAGTTCTCAATTTAACACAGCCCTACAGTAAAGAAATGAAACTTAAAATAATGTTTAGGCTTCTGAAAAGTGTTTAATATTGTTTGATTAATTTTAAATCTGGTGTAATGTAAACCTGTGTTTTGAGTTAGAAAGCAGTTTATGTTAGTATAGGCCTAGAAGAGCATGTTCATATGTTCTCGCCTATGATTCTTTTTCTTGTGAAAGGAAACCAATTTCCTGTAAAATCAAACATTCTCAGTTGACTCATATTAATAAAAAAGTGTGGGTTTGTATATATATAACGTCTAAATGGATTAACAATAACTAGGCCTATCATTGCGCTAAGATTTTAGTATGTTATTACTGTATTATATTTGGTAGTAACTTTAGTACAGGGCAATTATTTTGATTATAGGCCTAGTCTATTTCAAAACCTGCTTGAGGGATAACTTCTACATTCAATATTTTGTGATTAGCATAAATATGTTCTCCAAGGTTAAATCTATGTGACTAAGTTGTTGATAATTTCTCATGAGCCTTATGAAAATGTTTATCAATTACTTATGCTCAAACATATTGGTGTACATGGACAAACTATTTTTGTATTTGTCAAATTGTGCTTCACTGAAATCATGTGTCTTCAAACTGCCACTGATAAGCCTAGCATCTGGATGTTTAAATGATAATATGCATGAACCATCTCATGTAAATGTAAACAGTTTTTCCAGTTTACATGCATAAACTAGATTAGATTTAAAAACATTTAAAAGTCAGGGATTGTTGTACTGACAGCTGGCTGACCAAAACTATATTAAAATTCTAACAATTGCCGCTTAATCTTATACTAAGGATTAAAATGGTTTGGGCATTATATAGGTTTTTAATAAATAAAAAAATGTGGCTTAGGTTTTGTTATTATTTTAGATTTGTATTAGTTGAAAAGGGCCAAATGACTGAAAATGTGTTCAGTGATTAATAATGAAGATTATATGATAATTAACTCAGTAGTTTTCAGTTTATAGAATTTATTAAACATTGAAAAAATATTTACTTTAAAAGAGAAATAAAGATTGTAGTGTGTTGTGCTCCTGCAATAAGACATGCTTAATATTTGCAAAGTTTTTCAATATAATTTCTTCAAATGTGTTTTTTATAGTCATTAGATGGAGTACATTGCTATAAACATGCCTCGACAAAACAAAATAAGCAGGCATTGTATTTTTACTTCATGACATGCATGTAAAACATGCATCTTATTTTCATGAAAACTTGATCCAGTATTTATGATCTGTCTAAAGGACTCAAAATGTGTTTCCCTATCTACTATAGAACTATGTCCCACTGTTGGTCAGAATGTGTTTAATTTGGTAATGCTTAATTAATTTAAATGTTTTAGTTTTTATTATTGATGGGGTATATTGCATACCTCATGCGGTTGAAATGAACTCTGTCAGTGAACCGTGTAAGCATAGGTTTTACTTTATCCAAAGCCACCAACACAAAATGTAACTAAACAGAATTTTCTTTCTTCCTACCGATGGCTGAGTTGGCTCAGTGCCAGGTTTTTTTTAGTAGCGCATGAATAATAGCACAGCAGATAAATGTTATTGGGCACTTCAAGTGCACCAGGCTAATTGTGCGCATTTTGAATTGCGCAACACGCATAAATGTCTGCGAGTGTGAGATGTGATAAAAAACATGTCTACTGTATGTCCCGCAAAACAAGCAGAAGTGAGACATAGACACGTTTTAGCACATCTCACTCTCACAGATGTTTCCATACATACACCCCATGGCGGGTATCATCAAATGGCCAGTAATCCCAAAGCTGGGCTAAACCTCCTGATGTTATTTTACCTGAAAGCCTATGGTGTGCAAAGAATGAAACTTATCTTACATGCACCAAAGTGAAATTGAAAATGTGCAATTTTAAATCTAGGGTCTCTTTTTGTTTTTATTTCTCAGACTTTTTTCATTTCTCTCTCTCTCTCTCTCTCTCTCTCTCTCTCTCTCTCTCTCTCTCTCTCTCTCTCCCTCTCTCTATTTTGCTTGTTGTTGTTGTTGTTGTTGTTGTTGTTGTTGTTGTGGCAGTCCCCTGAGTCCGGGCGTTGCTGAGCATCTAATCCTGGATACAGAGGTCAGATCAGTGCTTGCTGGGCCCTGCGCCCCTGCCCCAGTCGCCGGTCTGCCCTAGAGTACCATGGCCACGGGAACCCAGGGCCAGCGCCAGCACGTCCTGGAGAGAGCCAAGCCCACGCCAGCGGCCACCACCGGGCGGCGCAAGCGAGCGGCGGCGGAGGGGCGGCCCAAGAAGAACTTCCCCTGCCAGGCGTGCCAGAAGGCCTTCAACAGCGTGGAGAAGCTGAAGGTGCACTCGTACTCGCACACGGGGGAGAGACCGTACCGCTGCTCGCACCCGGACTGCACCAAGGCCTTCGTCTCCAAGTACAAGCTGCTACGGTAACCGGCGAGAAGCCGCGCTGCTTCTCTCTCTCTCGCTGGCCACATTGTAGTGTCCCACTGTAGCTGCAGCCCGCTATAAAAACACATTCAGGCCTTCATGAAAGACAACATACCAGCCAAGACACAGGGACAACATGCCAGTACAGTACAACACAAGATCACTACATAAGGTGTACAAGGATTAACAAGTTGCTCAGTGCAACACAAAACATAAAATAAAGGCTTAATGTAAAGGTTAATGACAATTCAAGTCAACTAACTGCCATAAAAACATAAGAGACTTTGAATTACTTTTGCTCTTTGACACTGTATTTTCTGCCCCACGGCAGAAGCACACACTCCCCCCTGCAGGGGGGTGGTCAGTACTGGCCAGTATGTCACGGGGCCTTCTCTATGACCTGCATGGTCATAAGAGGTCAGAGCGTTTGCACTTGGTTCAGCACTACAGCTGTACTGGCCACTGTGACAAGCTGACCAGGCCTGTTCATAAGGTCATGTGTGTCCATAGCCGATTGTGTTTGTTGTGACCATGAGCATGCTACGGGTGAGAGGCGTAACGCTAGCCTGAATGTGTTGCTTGCCGACCCCCGCAAAACGTGCTGACGGTGGGAATGTGGCTCTGTGTTTCGAAGGCACGCGGCCACACACTCGCCGGAGAAGAACCACAGGTGCCCGTACTGCGAGAAGATGTTCCACCGCAAGGACCACCTGAAGAACCACCTGCACACGCACGACCCATACAAGGAGGCCTTCGGCTGCCAGGAGTGCGGCAAGAGCTACAACACCAAGCTGGGCTTCCGGCGGCACCTGGCGCTGCACGCGGCCAACAGCGGCGACCTCACCTGCAAGGTGTGCCTGCAGCCGTTCGCCAGCACCGCCGTGTTGCTGGAGCACCTGAAGACGCACGCCGGCAAGGCCTCCGGCGGCGGCACCAAGGAGAAGAGGCACCGGTGCGAGCACTGCGAGCGGCGGTTCTACACCCGCAAGGACGTGCGCCGCCACATGGTGGTGCACACGGGCCGCAAGGACTTCCTGTGCCAGTACTGCGCGCAGCGCTTCGGCCGCAAGGACCACCTGACGCGCCACGTGAAGAAGAGCCACGCCCGCGAGCTGCTGCTGTGCGTTAAGGCCGAGCCGGCCGACCCGCTGGACGCGCACTTCCTGGTCTGCGGCCTGGCGCCCCTCAAGGGCGAGCCGCCGCCGCCGCCCCCGCCGCCGCCGCCAGGCCCCCGCCTGCCCCAGCTGAACTTGTACGCGGGCGCCGGCCCGGACGCGGAGCCCTTCCCCAGCGCCGCCCACCCGCTGTCCTCAAAGTACCCGCTGGGCCCCGGCTACGCCTCGTACGCCGGGCCCCTGCAGGCCCTGGAGCGCGAGCCGGGCCTGAAGGGGGAGCTGGAGACCTACCTGATGGAGCTGCAGAGCGCCATGCCCTCCTCCTCCTCCTCCTCCTCCTCCTCGGCGGTGGCGGCCGAGGACGCCCAGCTCGCCGCCAAGCTGGGGCTGGAGCAGCAGCCGGGCGGCACGGGGGACGCGGAGGACGGCGCCGCCTTGACCTCCAAAATGGCCGCCCCCGTGGCCGGTGAGGCGCTGGCCTCCTCCTCGCTGATGGACTTCTCGCAGCTCTTCAACTTCCTGCCTTTGAACGGCCCGCCCTACCACCACCACCACCACCTCCAGGCGGGGGGCGGGGGCCCGCTGGGCGGCCCCTACGTGCCCACCGAGGAGCCCTCCACCCTGGCCCTGGTCCAGCTGCCACCCCCGCAGCCTCCGGAGGGCTCCGAGGGGCCGGAGAGCCCCCTGCAGGGGCTGGCGTCCTCCTTCATATCCAGCCTGAGCACAGCCACCACGCTGCCCCGCTTTCACCACGCCTTCCAGTGATGCGGGCCCTCCCCCCTCCCCTTTCTCTCCCCCTCCTCCCTCTCCTCCCCCGCCCCCGTACCCCAGCCCCAGCCAGGGGGCGGGCGAGGCCAGGCACTATTCTGGACACAGTGACGCCAGTAACGGCAGTTTGGCAGCTTGCAGCACTCACAAACTGCCAAATAGTAAACATGCTACATGTTGGACAGTAGCATGGATGTGCCTCCGCTAGTGGAGTGGTTCATTCGACGTGCTAATGGGTACATTTGGGATGTCTAGAGTATAAACCATTAGAATTCGCAGATTCCCACCATTGCCTAATTCATCTATCGGGATTTGGATATTGTTCTCTTTCTTTTGGCTGGGGTGGCTTTTGAATGAATTGAAATGGAAATGAGGTTGCAGTGATATTTGCTTAACTACCCTTCCCTTACTTTTTCTTTTAGGATAGGTGATAGTGTGAACATTTTGCATTTTATATTGAATTTCATATAGCACTTTGAACTTTTGTGACGACGAATCACGATTGATGGTTGTTATACAGTATGTCTTTGTTTTCTTCTTCTTCGTGGATTTTAAATCCACACGAGAAAGTAATCTACGTTATACACTTGGTACTGAGGAGCAACTACTGAGCAACAGTATTACAGTTTCATATTTAATTTTGGTAGTTAAGCTTCCAAGTTTCATATTAACTCCTTGGCATGAGTGTTTTGCCATTACAGCTTAAGTATGTCCACTGACCCCAAAGCAAAGTCAACCAAATGCGAAAATACATTGCTGCTAGCTGTTATTATCCCGTCTGTAATCTTAACAAAAGACACATCGCTGCTAGCCTAGTCTGGGTGGAGGGAGTTGACGTCAACTATGATTTTCCAGTATCCACAGACACACTGCCCCCTGTTGAAGGGCTAAGCTCATCCACCTACAGTTTACGTGGGTCAAAAAGCATTAGTGTGAAAAAGCACATTTTCTCTGGCAGGGTTGTTTTGCTGTGGTAAACATTAATGGGCACAACTTTACTTGTGTCTCTGGGACTACCCTTGTGATTTAAGCCAGCAGTACAAAAACATTGTCTGCTTGTACGCATGCCCCTCCTGCAATTGAGTGTTAAATGGCCTAAATTACGACATGTACAGTCATAGGCTCACAACGTTCTATACTGATCCCACTACGACCACCCACACTTTTACAGTGCACTGTGCCATTCAGTGATTGAGCGCCATTGGTTTGTCTAAAGCCGTTAAAGATCCATCGTTAACAACCCAAGTGGAGGAATTTCAACAAGTGAATACCAAGGAAGTTAATCACACATTATTTGTGAGGGTAAACTGTGCTGTCACCCTATTGCTAGCTTTATAGACAATTTCTGGCTCTGCCATTGTATATATCATCTTACATGTCAGAAAACAATACACATTTAGCAAGTCACACAGCCCTAAACTGGCACAGTCAATTCTGTATAAGATATGTTGTTTGACAGCAAAAACAAATCACACAAACAAAACAGTTCACAGCCACAAGTTCTGATCCTAGGAGTGTTTTGCTATGGTTTACAGTAACTTCTGTGATACATTTAAACTCACTCCTTAAAACAAAAAGCAAATAATATGTCTTTGCTCTTTAGTCTAGAAATTGTGAAACTAAAAACTAAATTGGGTTCTAATAATATTGCTATTTTCTGACTAAATTTACCAGGTTATTTAAGGTGGAGTCAGGGATTCTGCAGAAAGACTGTTGATATTCTAACTTGCTGCCTCCGAAGCCTCGTCTTCCAGATTGGACACGCATTGCCAAGGCTAGGATAGTGTCTTGTAGTGTGGTCTGCACCACGGTGTTTGTTTTCCCATTTACAGAGCCAGGGCTGTGTAGAAACACCGGATTATTATTTCAGCGTGCACACAAAACAGGCAGCTAACACCGTGAGGAGATATTCCCTGAATTTGACAAAAAGTGTATTAGCTCCCAATTGTTGTCTCCACCTGGACTTATAATTATTCGGTTTTAATTCCCATGCTTAAATTAATGTAGCCTCTAATAGCTGAGATCCACTTGTTATTTTGAGCTGGATGTGACATGTGAAAGCCCAACACTGAGCTTGAGCCTACAGTATCTCTGACCGCAGTTGGTTTTTCCCACTACTGTGGGTGCTAAAGCCCCTGTCTGAACGGTAATACAGAAAAGTGGGTGGTTTGGGATGCCATAGAGAAGTGCATACTTAGTAAATGAAGAAGGTCAGTTTACTTTATATAATGTCAGGTTTCAGCTCCATTTCACACCAACGCGCAGAAGGAAAGTACAGTCTTGGTGTTGATCGTGTACCTAGAACACACGTTATGTGCCTTTTCCAATCTAGTTTTTCTTTCCAAAGGAAGCGTTAATGCTGCTCGTAGACAAGGAATTCACAATTCTTGGTCTTCATGGTAACACTGCTGCATCTCATCCACTTTACATGCTCAGCAGTTGTGCATACAGTACAACTCAATAGTGTTAACATTTACCTCACAAGCGTATTTCTTTCTGTTATTTTTGTTTTGTTTTGTTTTTTGCTCCAAGATAGGAAAGGCAATAGAACTGATGTAATCGTCCACCCGACCCCCACATCCCATACCCCATCCCACAACCCCGTTACCTTTCATGATGGCAGATATTGAGGAGACACAAATGGAAACAGTGGGATTGTATATTGGAAATATGGACTAAATATGGAGCTGAATGTGTAATGTTTAAAAGCACCATGGAAGTTTGCTATTTGTATCTTGTGAAGGTTTGTGGTTGTACAAGAAATTTCAGCAAGCCGCTATATGGAAATGTTCTTGTGTTTTAATCATAGCACTTTTTTGTACACGGAATGCATTTGTTTCTTCCAATACCTTTTTGTTTAAAACCTTTATTACAAAATGTGTAGATGGTATATTTAGCTTGTTAGAGAACAATAACATGTAAATACAATATAAAATGTTTTATTTTTACAGGTACAATTGTGACAGTGTTTTTCCTATCAAAATGTCATTTTGCTTTACTTGCACAAATGTTCTGTGTATCTCATTGAGGGACATTTTAATCAAATCATCCCCAGATGATTTAGGTCACAAAACACACAAGGCCATTCCAATGAGTTAGATGGGTTCACAGGCAATAATACAGTTAACACTTAATATGGAGCACTAAATTCACCTGTTTATTGTTTCACAACATTTTGAGATTGCAACTTCAGTCGCTTGTTGACCTCAATCTTTCATTATGTTAATAAATAGGAATAGTACTTGAGTTAATTAATCAACTTAATAATGATAGTCAGCCATAACATTTGACTTAATTCTATGAAATTAAATAGGAAGAATCAAATGTTTGAGTCACGTATTGTTCAGAGTCCAGGTATCTATCTAATGCAAAAAGTACACGGCCACAATCACAAGTCTAAAATGAATATATGGACAACATGAAATTACACGGGAATCATTTATTGATTATATAATCTATTCGATGGTTTGAGGGAATTACAATTTCTACTCGGTGCCTTGCCAATGGATACAAGTAGGCCATGCTCTTCAGTGGGAGACACAGACCTTTAGCAATTCACATCAAGCTTCTTTATAAGCTCCAGTGGTACCAGTAAACCTTATTGAATGTGTATGTAAAGAAACACTGCAATACTGCAATATTTTTGGTATTGGATCAAGCTGCTAACATACTTCTAAAGCTCCTTAAGGTGCTACAGACCTCTTTTCTAGTACTTAATTGTATCATATTTTACAAACAAAATATCAGATTTAGCTGAACGATCGGGGACTGGTTTGTTTTTGAATTTTTTTTGTACTGTGACTTTACAGTCTTTTGACAGACTGGCTTGTAAAATCACATGCCCCTGCCCCTTCCCTTCCCCTAGCCTCTCTTCACTTGTTGTTTGTTGGTGCTTGTCGTGGTTTGGGGACGTTGTTGTGAAAGTGGGAGATAGCCTTGAGTGGTTCACTCCAGAGTCGCTGGCGTAGACGTTGATCAGAATGAGCGGAGGCATTTCAGAGGCAAACTGCATTCCAGCCATGTTGGTTTTTGTTGTTTCGTTGCGTTTCAACAATGCCACCCTGTGAGCGGTGGCCTTATGTTGCTACTCATCTATATTTTACTTCAAATCTATTTTACAAACTACTGTTGTATTTTTATAAATATAAGCAAAGTAATTCACACAAGCATATATATATATATATATATATATAAATAAAGTATGTGTGTGTGTATGTGTGTGTGTGTGTGTGTGTGTGTATGTTTAAAACATTGTGTAAAATAGAAATAATGCTGCAGCTTTTAGCATTTTAACAGTGACATCATCCAAAGAAGCAGATTATTTATTGTCTTGCAGAATAACCTGATTTGAAATTCATACTTTGCTGCTATAAGAATGAGACAGAAGAGCTGCAGTCTTCAACTCCAGTGTTTATACACAATGTAATGAAAGTTCAATAAACAAGAAAGAAGGATCTGTGGTCTGTTTGATCATTTGTGAAGACATCTCATACAAATTGTCTGCAGAGGCATGTTGCTCCGGTCTTTTTGTGTAAACATGCCCCACCTAAAGTAAAGTCAGTGATTGTAAGCTGTCAATATACAGCAAATATCTCCTCACGGTCCACTATGAAAAAAATAAATCATGGTATTTCTATCGGAAACATTAACAAAGTGGTGCAGACCGCACCACACAACAACATCCTGGCCATTGCAATGTGTTTCCAATGTCTGGGGCAGAGCTACTGAGGGGTTTTTCAATCAAGCTTTCTCCAGAATTACTATATCTTTCATCAGTAGTGCATGTTGGACCAATTAAAACATTATTCTTTTTTTCCATATAATAAGAAGGAAACTTAACCCTGGAGCCCACTTCAACAAATGGGTTGACAACGTGCTATTTAATTAGATGAGACGTAGGGGGCAGTATGCATCGGTGTATTGTCCATCACTACCACAGAAAAAGAAAAAAACTCTGGAGCTTTGATCAGCCTTGGACATCACCTGTGGAGACTTAAATAATGTGTCTCAGTTATGCGCGGTACCAGCTACCAAAATGCCATCCCCAATTCCTGTGACTCGCTTGTTACCTAAAGACATTTATCCATCATTGGACATTGGAGCATGCAGTAGTCCACTAACCAAATACACAGGCGAATCCACCTTAAAGGTTCCATCTCAGCGGATCCATGGAAGAGTTGTCAGCAGATTGTGGTCCTCTGTGGTATACTGGAAAGAATTGACGTCAATGCAACCAGTGGGATCTGGGGGTTTTGGTTCGGTCTACAAAGCGGAATACTTGGGGGAAACAGTCGCCGTGAAGAAAGTGAAGAAGTGCTCAAAGAATAAGCTGGCGTCAAGGCAAAGCTTTTGGGCAGAGCTGAATGCTGCCCATCTACGTCACAAGAACATAGTGAGGATTGTAGCTGCAACAACGTGCGTACCAGCGACCCCGGAAAACGAAAACAACATCGGCACAATAGTGATGGAGTATGTGGGCAGCCGAAATCTCCACCAAGTCATTTATGGCTGTGCGGACACTCTTGGAGCAGACAGGTGGATGAGGTATTCCACTGACATCGCTAAGGGCTTGCACTTCCTGCATTGCCATGGCGTGATACATTTGGATCTGAAACCGGCCAATGTGTTGGTCTCCAAAGAAGATGTCTGCAAGATTGTTGACTTTGGCAGTTCGCTGAAACTAGACGATCTGTGTGACTCGGCCAACGTCATGGCCAACATGAGTCACGTTGGGGGCACATACACGCACAGAGCGCCGGAGCTGCTGAAAGGCCAGAACGTCACACCTAAAGCAGATATCTTCTCTTTCGGCATCACGCTGTGGCAGCTGATCACCCGTGAGCCACCATACGTGGGAGAAAGGCAGCAAATTCTGTATGCTGTTGTTGCTTATAATTTACGGCCGTGTGTCACGGACGAGCCCTTTTTCCAGTCCAAGCAAGGAGACCTCTGCAAGACTCTGCTCTCGCAGTGCTGGAGCGGTGAGGCGCACGCAAGACCAACAGCCCAGGACGTGATGGGTTACCTAGAAAAACTGCAAAGCTGATTATTAAATATATATTTTTAATCGTTTAGCCAATTCTGTAGGCTATAGCGCTGTAAGCACTTTAAATAACTTTTACGCTGTCCTGCTCCTTCTCTGCTAAAATGCAATAGCTGACTAGGCAATTCAAACCATAGTTTTAACGATTTTGCTGGAAGGGTCTTGATTTAATTGCTGAACTGCATTTACACCAAAAACTTGGAAATGTCGCCTAGATTTAATGTGAATAGGCCTAGTTTTATTGTATATGGTTTGTGTTGACATGTTTGTAATTGTGATGGGATTTAATTAAAATATTTTATACATTGTACACAGTGTTTAGTTTTTTCCCCCTCTCCTATTCTGTTCTTGGCCTTTAAAATATCATGAATGACAACTGTCTTTGTCTGAGCAAAATACAAGGTTTATTACTATTAGCAGATGGATAGGCTACATTTCATTCAATGTGTTGAATGGGTGCCCTGCCTATCATCTTCTGCACCTTCAATGTGGAATCTCTTTAAGACAGCAAAGAATAAATGGCTGACGTTGTAGGCCTACATATTGGCTGGAAGCATCTGCTCTAGCCTACTCTAAGAGAAAATTGTTCACAGATTTATGCTCATCACACATTCATTTACAAAATGAAAAGTAGGCTGCTATTATATCACTTGTAATGTCCTCTGGGTCAAAATGACCCAAATCACTGGCTCTTTGTGGCAGATAGAAGGCGCTAAACCTAATTCTACA
>JAODUG010024320.1:0-28983 GCA_027564795.1 Aphredoderus sayanus
GCTCTGTGCTGTACACACACACGCACACACAGACAGACCCATTGGTGTAGTTTCTGTACTGAGCTATGAGCTCTGTGCTGTACACACACACGCACACACAGACAGACCCATTGGTGTAGTTTCTGTACTGAGCTATGAGCTCTGTGTTCTGCGTGGTCCTCAGGTCCAGTGAGCAGCTGACCATGCTGCACAAGCTGTACGTGTTCCTGCTGTTTATGGTGCTGATCCTGCCCTCACTGGGACTCACCAGGTAACGCCTGACATCACTGATTGGTCGGAATCACGCATACACGCACACGCACGCACACACACACACACATATAGACATACACAGTATATTGCATTCTATATGTGTATGTCGCTTAGGATAATAAATGTGTCCACAAAATGACTTCATTGTAATTGTCATCTCTTGCAGTTACAAAACATTATAAATAAGAAATTGTTTTATTTAAATAACTAATATAGTTTTCAATATATCTTATATCTTATATATATATCTTTTATAGAATTATAATAAATAAATAAATAAATAATAGATATATCCTCCAGCTGCCCAAGGGTTTTTACTGCTTTGTTTCAGGCTGGAATATGATTCTGCATTCTAATGATAACATTAACTAATGTAATACTTGTGTTCTAATGTTGGGATCTTCATTCTTCCCCTCCAGTCTTGCAGTGTTCTTCCGCTGGCTGTTTGATAAACAGTTCCTGTCTGATGGAAAGCTGAGGTTTGAGTAAGTCATCTTTGTATATGGATTGCACTATATTTAACTGGGCAATCTGTCTATGCCTCGTGAGACCATCCTGATATTGCCAGCTCCAGTTTGACTTTGCGGCAAGAATCAATTTGGACAGCTTGAAACCGTTGCGCTTCAGACTGATCCACAGTGGCTCTGACCAATCAGTGTCATACTGGTAGCTACGGGCATGGTTTAGGCATAGAGTTTATGTGTGGCGTTAACAGACAGTGATAGACAATCATGTAAGTTCAACCAGTCACGTGCCAAGTATTTTTGTAAGGTTAAATCTGTCTAGCCCAGGGGTTTACCGGTACTATCAAAATAACCATTTGTGCCCAAAAACGTATACTGTATATTTATCTGTCTGGAGCTGCAGAAAGTAGTCCTTTAATGCAGATAATAAAGTTGTCTAAGTTAGCCTATCAACATTATTAATAGGCCTAAATGAGAATTCAGTGACATGTTTTACCCACGGGCATAGGAGTGATTTTGGGGGCCTGGGGACAGTGAAATGCTTGGGGTTGTAATGTCATGACCCCCCGCAAAGATGATTAAATGAAATGAAAGCGCTTCAATGCTCTAAAATGCTCAGAATATACTGAACACTATGCCAATATACAGGTTTTGCCAAAGTCAGGAGACAGACTTGCAATACAAAATATAATTTTAGATTGTATTTCCAGGGCGGGGGGCAAAATGTAAATAGGTTTCTATATGTTTGTCAAGCCACAGGGAGCCACATGCCGCTCAGGAGCCGCCGGTTGCAGACCCCTGGTCTAGCCCAGTATGCTGGCTCTGTTTGGCTCAATTATGTTCTTCTTCCCCTACACCAGCTGTGTGTTTCTACCTGACCAAGGGGCTTTCTTCGTCAACTATGTGATCGCAGCAGCCTTGGTGGGCTCCGGCATGGAGCTGCTGCGGTTGCCAGGACTACTGCTTTACA
Source organism: Aphredoderus sayanus (assembly GCA_027564795.1). Classification (NCBI taxonomy): domain Eukaryota; kingdom Metazoa; phylum Chordata; class Actinopteri; order Percopsiformes; family Aphredoderidae; genus Aphredoderus; species Aphredoderus sayanus. The sequence continues at coordinate 1,687 of JAODUG010024320.1, forward strand.
CCATCCGCATGGTCCTCGCTCGCTCTGCCGCCGAGAGGAAGTACGTCAAACAGGTGGGGGACATGATTTCTACCTTTAACCTCATGTAAGGCACTTACTGTTTAGGTTCATGTTGGTCTATACTCTATTTCACAGTTATCCATTTCTACAAACACTGATTTTGACCAACAGGCACAACTTGATACAGATGATGGGTTTTTCCATCTCTTTGGCACCAACAGCAACCATAAGTCAGAAACCATAAGCCTTGTCTGTCTCTTCTTCTCTTAATTCCGTCTACAGAACCAGGCTTACGAGTTTGAGTATGGAGCCATGTATGGCTGGACCCTGTGTGTGTTCACTGTAATTATGGCTTACAGCATCACCTGCCCTATTATTGTGCCTTTTGGTGAGTGGTTACTAGGACACGCCCTAGCCCACCAACAGGGGCTAGGGCTAGGGAAGCGGTCATGACTTTATTTAAGATGATTTTTATTTACTTTTATTTTTATTTTTAATTGCCTGTAATGCATTCAGCTTAAACTGTATGAATGATTTGTTTTTGCTGTTATGCTATTAATGTGGTTTTTACATGGGGGAGCAATGAAACATTACTTTTCTGGGGGCCAAAGATCATAAAGATTTAGAAGCACTTTAAATCAAGCCATATTCCCACAAGCAGCTTTTAGTGCAACTGCTTTATATTATGTCCATGGTAGGCCTCTCTCACCCCATTTGTTTCTTTCAGGCCTGCTGTACATCATGCTGAAACACCTGGTGGATAAACACAACATGTACTTCACTTACCTGCCTGCCCGTTTGGACCGGCAGGTCCACTTGGGAGCTGTCAATCAAGCCCTGGCAGCACCTATCATATGTTTAATCTGGCTCTATTTCTTCTCCGTCCTAAGGACAGGTATGTATTAAGACGTGCATATGGAGATACGCACTACTGTAGTTCTATTATAGTGCCATTTTAGTTAAATACAGTGAGTGATTTGGACAATTTCAGGCTGTCACGTTTGTTGGGATTTGTTTGTTTTTAAATGTACTGTGATGATGTACACTTACTGCTGTGGTTGTGTGTGGTAAATCCAGGCTTCATGGCGGACACATCGCTGTTCACTCTGGTGTTCCTGGTTGGAACCATCATCATCTGCACCAGCTACACCTGCTTCGGATTCTTCAAATACCTCAGTCCCCACAACTATGTGGTAGGTTTCTCTTTCTGTGTATGTGTGTGTGTCTCCATGTCCCTACCTAATCTTGTGTTGCATTGTTTTACAGGTAAAGGAGGAAGATGAGGATGCAACAGATTCAGTACCAGAGAACACCATGGTAAGCAACTGTTGTCACCTTACCACTTCATCACTATTGTTAGACATTATAATGGGAGAACTGTTGGTGGTACCCAATTGTACATTGCGTGTAATGGCTGGTATCAGTGTGCTAAATTATGCAAATATCTGTGAATTGGTTCTACCGGCTGCAATACTACTACTTGGCCCCTAAGAGGACCTTGTCTGTGTCACTTTGTCAAACATTATATCTTCCTCTCAAACGGTATCCCTCTGTAGGTCTACCTTCCTAGAGTTCTCAGTCCTGAATCACCCAGCAGCTCCACAGATGAGACACAACCCACACAGGACTATGGTTCTACAGAGAACAGCCCAACGCACTTCTCCAGCCCAGTGGACGACGATGTCCTATTGGTACCATGAACCGGCAAAGCAGAGTATCAGAGATGAGATGCCTTTCAGTGCTGCCTGTGATTCCTTACAGTTGGTATTTAAAGTAAATGTTTGAATTCAACTTGATTGACCGCTGAACTAAGCTTTATCTCAGCCAGGGATCTCCAAATTACTCCAAAAAGTCTCTATATTGAAACTTAGACAGTAGCCAATTTGTATTCTTTTCTGTTTTAGGAAACACAAATGGAATAGATATAATTATTGAGGATACAGAATTATTCTAGCTAGATAAACATTACAATTTAATATAAGCACATATATCAGGTGCATTAGGGTAAGTGAACAAAGGCAGCCCACCCATATGAAACCTAGTGACATGTTTAAATAGATGAAGTATTGCTTTACTTTTGCCTTTTGAAAGACTCCATCCACAAAGACCAGTCTCCCAAAGAATCGTTACCCTTTCAGAGAAGGTTAATGTTTTATGACTTAACCTTGTAAAGACTGTAGCACATATCCAAACATTTCAAACAATGTTCAGACCACATCAAACAAGAGCTGCTGTTGCCAAAGATATGGAAAATCCCTTCCTCTGTATCAATGTGTAATGGCCTGTTGCCAGTTTATTATGATTGTCTCACTAACAGATTTGCATATGTACTGTTAGCAAGAGAAATAATGCTGTTTATGTACAAAATCAAGCAGTTTTAACAGATCAACTGCATTTGCACTTAACTTTGGTTTGCAAACTTTTTTAAATGTTACAAAATGAAGAATATTCTTGTTAGTCTATCATACATTTTTGGACTTATTAATTGACATTTATTTCATAATGGGAATTAATATATGACAGCTATGATTCTATGTGTTATATAATTTTATTTAATTGTTTAATTTAAACAGATGGTCACATTGAGATTAAAACCCTTTTTGCAAGAGAGACCACACCAAGCAGCATAAAATGACATGCATGTTTTCAAACATTAAATGAACATAACAAAATGAACATAGAAGCAGCTTATTCTGCTGAATAAACAAATTAAATTAACACTCACCAATATTTATGACCTCGGTATCTTTTAGGGTTGATACATGTATGTATGTTGTAATGTATGTGTATGGCCAGTAGGGGGAGCTGTTGTTCTGATAGTGGACAAATTGAACCATTGTACATTGAGGTACAAGTCCTGTAACTCTACCATATTGACCTTTTGACTCGTTTTACCATTCAGTACCATTTTACTGTTTTCCCTGCACCCTTTCCCCCTTTATCATTCATTTGGGGGGGCAGTTGCCATAAGCACAGTTGTTAAATATGTGTAATGAAGTGGTAAGCTGGCAACATATCCTGGTTGTCAGGCAAGCTGAAAAGAAAGAGGGTTTTGTTGTTGGATAAGGATCACTTTTTCTTAAACGAGGTTCCCATTAAATCTTGACATGAATAGTGCGAATGGGAACAGTAGCTGCAGAAATGGTTCTTAATGGCTTAGCAACAAATCGCTACTTACTGGTTTTAGCCAGACACACACTTTTCTCTTGTTAATGTTTTACTAATTAGAGGTGGTGTGGTATAATTGTGCACGTATTCGTATACATTAATAGGCCTTAAGTTACTGCCAAGCCTCTTAACCTAGTACAATATTTAATCAACAAACAATCTTTAGCTGAAGGGAGTTTGTAATCAAGGTTTCCTTTGTTGAGTAACAACCAACCATAATATGGTCCAGTCCAGTTCACCATGTGCTTTGGTTGTTACAGAACATGGCCATTGTAGTTTCATTTTTGAATACAGTTACACTCCAGTCTAATGAATTCTTAATGTTTTTCAGGAAAAACTGCATTTCATTAAAAACAATTAGTTGTTTGGACAGCAATGGGTATTTATGGCTTCCTAACTGATATATATCGGACATTAGCTGACAATACTTCATAGCAGAGAAAATGCTATGGTCTTCTCAGGGTTTGTTGACAGTAGGGGGGTAAAACGTTACACTGGCCATATCCGACAACAATAGATGTTGAAACATTGATTGCTTGGATGCACACCCCCTGCTCAAATATATGTTACATTACCAATTTTGGAGAATACATGTGATCCATATATTTTCTCCTGCTATGAACTGTATGGTATTGTAAACATGTTGGCCACATGCACGTTGAACTTCTACAAAGTGTAAAGATGTAACATACTTGGGGTGTGTTACATCAGGTTTGACATATTGCGGGTTTGTCTTGGAAACGTAGTATCACATAAACAAGGAATAAACCCCACATAAAGAGGCAGAGAGGCCAATTTAAACAGACAAATTTGGGCAAGGCCATGCAAAATATGCACAGGACCTGGAGTGCCAGAGTAGTAATAACTTACAGATGAGCTGGGAATTGACTGGGACAGAGATGAGTGTGTAATGACATAATAATGGACACCTGATACCATGTGTGGGTGGTTGGGGTGGGACGTGTTTGAACCTTGCTTTTTGCCACACAAATGTAATGCTGGGAAGCGTCTGTTTCCAGCCAGAGCTGTGGTATCCAATGGTCCCACAACTACGCAGTTAACCCTAACTCTGTACTTAAGATCTGCTGGCTTTGTTCTGAACAAAGTGCGTGGAAACATTGTCAGAATCAAAAGAAAACTTCACAAAAGTGAAGTTTAAAGAACTTAAAGTTAAACTGATGAGCTAATCACAGCTTATACATAGTCTCCTTGCTTTTGTTGCAGCTCCAAGTAAGGACAATAAAACATGTTAAAGTACTGTATGTGGGATGAGCCATAACTGGCAATCATAATCATTAATCATTTATTCATACAGTAATACTATATAATGCTTCACTTAACTTCTTTGTAACTGTTTCATTTTCTATTTTCCTTTTCTTTTCCAGACCTCAAACACTGTCATTAAAGAGTAATGACTGTATTTCGTCCCATCGTTACACGATACCACAAAACTGGCAGAAAGCATTATAAACCAAGCTAAACTAAACTATGATTTGCGTCATTACTTGTGGTAGATGGAGAACTCGAGACAAATTGATTCAGGGAGTAATTGAAGAATTAAAATGGTAAAACATCAAGATGCTCAGCTGTTTGGTATTGCTAATTCAGTATCGTGGACATGTATTCCAACCATGTGTTTTGGTAGGTTTAAAACCCATCGATCCCAGGGCCCTTTGCATTGATGGCATTATGTTTGTCTGTGCTTCATTACACTATAAATGTGTCTTTATTTGGTCATTTCAATCTTTCTGTTCTTACTTTATTCATCCCTCCCAGAGCACTGAACTTGTCGGATGTGTGTGTGTGCCATTGTATGTGACTGTTTATCAAATGGGAATTAAATCCAGAGTTGCTCTGCGTCACCACCATGATCGATGGATGTGACCTCTGACTTTTCTAATTTGTTTATAAACATGGTACCACCCAATCACAGCATCGCGTGGGCTTCTGCCAGCCAATGAGATTGTGGCTGTCGCACCTTTTGTCCCACGGGATTACTGCCATGGCAACGCTGGTCTCCTGGGAGGAAAGTTTCCCAGAGACCAGAATGGCAAGCACACCAAGTCTGACCTTCCTCCTGATAATTTAGAGGGGCATGCTGTTATTGAGAGCCTAGCCTTAACCCTTGAATTATAGAGAGAAATAATTATTTAGAGGTCTATAAATGTACTCATTCTACTTTCTACAGGACAGGAATGATAACATATCAATAATGACCAGGCCAATTAAAGAACTAATAAAGTAAACAAGTAATGTAAAGGACAGATGATGTCATAAAATAAGTCTATTAAGTACTAAAACAAATATGTAGGTTTTAAAATGACCCCTATCATAAAATTAAAACCTTTTCTAGATGGTATGTTGTCAGTGGTGTCTTACTGAGTTGCATTGCTCTGCTTCCCAGTGGTGTTATGCACTACACTGTTGAACCACGTGACGCCCTTAAAATATTATTAATTATTTCTTTATGTATTTGTTTTGTTTTATGTACCCAGGTTTCAAACACACACCTTGTTGTTCCAGCAGTGCACATCATGTCTCTGTAAGCTGTAGAATTATGTTTAGCGCCTTCTATTTCCCACAAAGCATAGTGATTTGGGTCATTTTGACCCTGAGGACATCACAAGGGTTAAAGACTGCATATGCATGTATGTTTTTGTAACATAAACATACAGTACAGCTATGCTATGCTTGTTCTTTAATATAGTTGTTGATAGTAGGCCAACAATCGTGTTCTATTGCTTCCATGGCAAGTTTAAGTATATCTGGCGTTGCTACATAACTGTTGTTTGTTCATAGGCTGGGTTGACATTAGGAAAACAATCAGATTACACCGGCCTTATTTATCTGAATATTTTTTAGCAGGAAGGAATGATGCATGGGAGGATCGGTCGGATCCACTTAGAATTCAGAAATGCAAACATGGAGGGCGATAAATATAATTTTGCCTTTCTTCAGTCAAATATGTTTCTAATAACATTTAAGATGAGGAATGGGCAATGCAGTTAACAGTGAAAAATGGTTTGGCTATGCCAGGGATATATTGCATTGATGTCACTGCAAGCTGTGCAAATACTAAATTAACCTTTTCTCTTTACTAACTCATTTTAACAGCATGCAGTACATGTATGTCTTACGGATGATAAAAAGATGAAAATGCTTGCTTTAAAAGTTTAAGCAAGCTTAAATGTTGATTTAGTAAGATGAACTTTATTCAGTTGAACCTCCTGAGTATGTAGCCTATGTAGGTATTTATGGGAAAGCCAACAAGCAGATGTTGCTGCATGTGTAGTGCCCAACTAAACCATACAACAGCTGAGGGTTTAGATATGGTCATAGCCCAATTTGTTTGTTTATAGACTTGAGTTTATGTGAATATCTGCAGTCTTCCCCATACAGAAAACATCGTACAGCTTTTAAAAGACATCTCATTTTGATATACAAGGGATTATGTGAAAAGTACATGACAAACATTTAATAAAGTATACAATGCTTGTTACTAGAGCTAAAGTGATCTTATTTTAAGCTTGTTGCATTCAGATTCATATTTGCTTTCTAGGGACTCCAGATCCAACCAGGCTTCTAATAACGATATACAGTAGGGGTACTGCTCCAGTTATTACCCTGTCATAGCTCTGTTCAATAGGGTCACTCCCTCATTGAGGCCACTCCCAATCAAGGGCTAGGGTTGAGCAGCAGGAAAGGGAGTCAAACATCAGTTCATATTCATCAGAAAGTGAGTGTGAAATGCAAGAAGACCTATAAACTAGCACCATCTCTGACTTGCAGAAATGTTTTTGTGTGTTAAAATTAAATATGGATGACATGCATATACTGTAACTACATGCTACAGTATATGATCCAGTTAGTGAACAAGCAAACACCTATTCCCATACACATTTACAGTACACACGTTAAACATTTTTATTTGCAAAGAGTTGACTTGAGAATCAACAGTCCAAATATGTCACACTATATAGCTGTTCACATAAAAGGTGAGGGAATATTTAGAAAACAAATCATTTTCATAAGACAATTGACAGATGATTAGACTTTTTTTTTGTGGCGATCTACATTATTCACTGAAGAGTTGATAAAAAAGAAAACAGGCTGGGGACCACACTTCTGCTCTATTGAAGCCAGCCGCTCAGCCCATCAGTGTTTGATGTAAACAGGTCTTAACCCGTACCGCACATTGTTCTTGAGTAATGGGTGGCCAACAGGCATGCGCTTTTTACACCACTTCAAGCCAGTCCTATAGATGGGCTTCACGGAGTCAATGGACCAGCGAGTGAGGTACCTGCACAATGAAAATAAGCTTAACAGCTACTGTAGACTGAGAAGTTAAAAACAGTAAGGTTTGTTGACTCAACAAGTGTTTGTCTATATAAATAAGGGACATGTCTATATAAATATTATACCTGTTAAGCTGTGGCTTGGGCCTCTTTGGGACATGGCCCTCTGGGAGTTTTGGTTTATGGTCAGGAAGTAGACCTATAACAAAAGCAAAATTATATTTCTTTCAAATATTTACAGCTGTCCAAAAAGGTTGAGTAAAAAAAAAAACAGGACATTGAAGACTAACATTTGTTCTCAGATAAATGTGGTCAGTTAAAGCATGTTGGTACTTGGGTAAAAAGCGTTAAAACATAAGAGAAAACCAATTACGTCTGGTCTTTTAGGTGAACCAACAATTGTCTTGACAAGCACCATATTTGGCTTCTCTCTCTGTGTGTGTGTGTGTGTGTTCACACCATTGTGAGATGGGAGAAATAACGTTTTTATTTACATTATATCTTACAATTTCTTTTGGCATTCCAATTCCATGGCACAGCCTTAAGCTGTGTATGTGTGTGTTTATATATATATATATAAATAAATAAAAACGTCAACTGTTCAATTGCCTTCATAAACAATGTGCTGATCCAAAAATGGTATGGTGAACTTTAGTTTTGGATGTTGACCATTAGGTTTAGTTCTTGGCACTTTACTGTGGATATTCTTTGTTACTGTATGTGAATATCAGGCAACATGCTAGGAGGCAGGGGTTTGTGTTGGAACAAATTAACAATTTTGGATCCCTGCAGGCGGTTTTACCAAACTGCAGGTAAAATGTATGGCAATTTTGTAAAAATAAACAAAACAGATTTCTTATCTCTGATGTATATCTTCCAGTCTCACCATAATTGCCATTGATTGCCTCCTGTCTGGAAACCCATTTGTTTACAACTCATTACACAACTTGTCAATATGATTGATGGAATTTGAAGTGAGGAACTGAAATGGAGACTAACACATGGAATACACAAACTAAGAATAGACAAGTGAAAGAAACCTGCTCTGTGAGCCATCTGCACACAGACGGCAACCTTGTGGTGTTCCTCTGGACAGAGACCAGTGATTCTCCTAGGCAACATCCCCCCATCTGATCTGATGAACTGACTGAGCAACAAGACATCCTGGAGATCATAAGAGGGGAAAAGGAAATTAGAAAATTAGAATGTACATATTAGTAACAGGAAGAGGACAGTTAATGTGCTGTTTTACTTTTGTATTTTCTAGCAGTAATTGCGCTTACAGTGTAATTGTATTTATGCTGTAGATCCCATCGGTAGATAGGGCATTTGGCAGCAGGGTTTGGAGGTTGTGATTCATCTACTCCAGCATCCACAATTATTCCCTCAAGCTGAGGAAAGGAATATGTATCCACAATAGACTTAGCACTGTACACTAAAATGGCAATTAACAAACATGTTTCAAACATGGTAATTCATGTAAAATGACTCGTGTGTTACCTGGTGAAATATACGATATATACCTGCTTTCTGAAAGGCCTCTTAGCTCAGACTAACAATAACTGAGAAAAAAAACATGCAAAAGCAAGGGCACGTTTACTTACAGTTGTATTTTTACCCTCTTGTTTCTCCACAACTGTAAAACAGAAAATGAGCAATCACTAGTCATATACAGCCTACATCTATTCCCAGTGAGTATAAGCAAGTTACTTCTGCTAAAACTTTGAAAGATACTAACATTAAACAGCACAAGCATATCATATGTTCGATACTACATGCAAGGTAATGTGTAGCTGTCAGATTGCTGTTATAAAAGTTACCTTGCCGGATCCCTCTACATTGGATATTGCCAAAAACTGAGAGTTGGGGAAGACGTGCTTTCTTGAATATTAGAGCGTTGCTGCAAGTGTTCAATGGTTTTATACAAGTTAAAGAGGTCCAAATGGAACCCAACACACTGCGCGCTGCCATCTTGGACAGTTTACGCTTTTTTTCTTCCTCGTGTAGACACTCAGCAATGTATATTGACTGCAGCGACATCGGTGTTGAGGACTGTTATTGCAACGATAGCAGCAGGACATTCTCAAGGAGACACACCCGGACACCCCAGATGGTTGTTGCACGTACAGAACGGGTCTATGCACACAACCGCGTCGAAGTCAAACAGACCATCCTAGTTTTTCACTGATTTGTTTACATTTTGTGGCAACAAGCAGCAGCTTTGGCAGCTGATGCATGTAGTTTGGCTTAGCCCATTTTTAGATAAAAGGCAAGACCGAAATAGTAGAAACATGTTTAACTTGTAAAACAGAAAGATTAGCTTCACACCCCAAACCTCATCTCTAGCTAACAGTGTGTCCACATCCCTAACCCAAACCATAGCTAAAACTGTGGCCACACCCCCAACCCAGCTAACAGTGTGTACACACCATAGAACTCTATAGTCCACACCACTTACATCTACCCTAGTTAACCCACCTGTCGCTCTGGGGTCAAAGTGACCCGAAAAAGGCAGCCTCATGGTTCAACCCTAGGAGAACAGGGGGGTTAATAATAATAATAAAATAAATATTAATTATTAACCTAATACCTAACCATTTTGACCCAAGGACAACGGGAGGATTAACCCGCAATAATGATCCACAAAATACCTCTTTTCTAACCTAACCCTAACCCAAGGGTGACAGGAGGGTTCATTTTGATTTTTTTTTACTTTTACTAATTTATAAATCCCTAAATTCTAGATTTAATTTGTGATCTAAACATATGACAAAGCCAAACTTGAGAGGTGTTTTTATACAGTAAAATATGCAGTACAAAGACTTTTTGGACAATTTAGAAGCAATTATACAGCATGTATGCCAATTTATACTACATTGCCTAAAACAGGATGTTATAAATTACTTTTAATATTCCATAAAACAGTGTTAATAATGTGATAGTTATTTAGGCTATTGTTGAGATACATATCGGTTGGCAAAGGAGACCTCACATTGCTGCTTCATGGGTCCGTCAGGTACCATCCGGACTACAGAAAGCTTAATGCGTTGAGATGTAATTTAGCTTTTATTGTAATCTCATCAGCTGAATGTAGATGTTAGAAAATATGTATTCAAACTGCTGTGCATTTGTGTTACAATGTTGTGTTGAGCAGAAGATGGAAAACTAGAAGGGAGTCAATTCCATTTAAGGCAGGTTTATGGATGCGGCTGATGCAAGGATTTGTTCCAAGAAGATAATGAGCGAAGATATCTTTGACTCAGCTTTGACTCGCCCCCTCCTGGCTCAGCGCAAAACACATACACGTTTCATGTATTAGATCTGTCAGTCAGTCAGACTTGCAATTAGTGTATTGCCTGTGTTAACTCTTTTCAAGTAAAACTTTTAAATTAAGACTTCAGTGATTCTGTCCTTATTGATACATTTTCCTAACAGTAGAGTTGAAAGACAGACAGACATCGCCGCATATCACAAAGACTGCATTGTCTCACTGGCCAGGTCCCTTCTTCAAGGACACTTAAGCAGTCACATTCCTCCACAGAAAACTAAAAAATGGCATTTATAGTGTCTGGCCACCTCCTCACTGGCTTTGATATTCTAATGAAACATGGTGCTACACAAACAGGCGCCTTCACTGAGGAAGGGGGTTTGGGTGGTGAGAAGTAAATCAGATAGGATTTCCCTCAGATGAAAAGAGCTGGTCTGACATTTTCACAACGACTGCTCGGGGATACAGAGGAAATGTTGGTTTGAAGTCATGGTGGGAAGTTATGGCTGTGTGGAAAAGGTTAGCCTCTGCGTCCTGCTTCCTCGGACAAACTGCTGAACACAGCATGTCATGGCAAGATGTGCTGAGGCTGAACCAAAGAGGAGTTGGCAGAGTCATGCCGCATGCAAGAGAATGTACCTCCAGCTCAAACCAAAAGTCCAGTATAATTCCTAACTCTACTCAAAACAGTTTGTTTTGCCTGATTTGGTTAGCAGCCAAAGGCCCATAGTGATTACCGCTTTTGGAGAATATAAACAAACAGAAAAGACTGGCAAGAATTTTAAAATAGCAAAACTGAGAACATTCTATAGTTTAACTGGTAATTTCAAGTGGTTAGGCACAACAGACAAAACTGTTTAGCGTGGTATCCAAATATTTTGACGCATGACCCATCAAACGAATTACATGCAAGCACTTGGCAAGATAATAAAAACAGAATTACAAATGCAAATAAACACCCATTAAATTATCATTTTGCAGTGATTTGCTCTTTGTGATAGATATTATTATTCACTCAGTGTCATTATTTTATGCTTCTTACAATCAGTGTGAAGTCAAAATATTTGTCATTTCAGTCCCAAGCAAGTATAGCAGGATCCTCTACTTTTCAAATTGATGGGAACAGTTTGGTATGCAGTAAAGGCATAGCTGTCACTAAGACGCTTTCTTGAGGAACTTGTGAGGGCTGCAGCGTCCATGGAAAAGGGGTATCGTAGAAGGCCTGTTTATAAAATAAAAAGAAACCAAGCTTGGCCAATCATTCATACAATTGGACCAAAATGCAAGTCTTAGACTGTGCAGAGGATCTCCTTTGGTTTCCTGTCAGCTCAACGGCTAGTCTGAAAAGAGATGTGAATGATGACGTTCAGTCCATCAATGCCATGATGTCAGGCGGTGCTGTTCAGTGCCAGTGGCACAGAACGTTGCCCATGTGATTACTAACAAGCCCCCCACAGACACACATCCTCTGCATCTCTCTCTCAGCCAAATTACCCCTCCCGAACTTGTGCTGGGTGAAAGGAAAAGACTCGGGGTGTACGTGCTAAATGGCACTGCCTCATCTGAAAAATCAATGCGTTTGGAGAGACCCTTGTGGTCCATTCTCCTCCACTTGGCTCTGCCAGAGTGGCAATGCTCTCTCTCTTTCTCAATAAACGCACATGCACGTGTCTGTTCCTCGCTAATGCACGCTTTAGTCCATTAAAGTATACACTTTATTCAAGATGCATACAGTAACTTGTGTGAACCAGTGGTCATTTGTCAGCTGAATGACATTTCCCAATAGTCGAGTGCTTGAATACAAATGCATCTGTCTACACATGCAATTTCTGATGCCACACCTGGTATATATGTTGTTATATATGTTTAGGTTTAGTACCAGGTTGATTAGTGTGTGTGAAATGCACTCTGGGTATTGGAAACATGTAGATAAAAATAATGCAGACCATGAATCTGGAACAAAAATTCTGTATAACTATATCTGTACATATCTGAAGGCTTTGATGTTTGGAGCTCAGCGTGTGTGATCCGTTTTCAGTCAGAGACAATGGCCAGTAATAAAAACACGGCTACTTTGCATTGACCTTGTAGAAAACCTATTCCTTTTCTTTCAAGCTAGTGGTTTCACAGACAAAGCAGAATAAGGGATGATTCAATTAAGCCTGGAGGGGTGTTTGAGTGTGATTTTATGCTTTCTCATGCTGGGTAGGTTTGTGAAACGCCACACAGATTAGTTTGCCACCAAGGCTGGTGTCCCCCTGCTCTTCACTTCCTCCTTGCCATGCCACGTTGCCATGACACCTGGACCGGCATTCTCACTAAGACCAGATGGTTTCCAATGGCCTGAATCACAAGTCACAGATGTCTTTGCTGAGAGACATCTACAAGTGATCATGAGAGCTGAGGATATCCATTCAATAAGGAGGAGATAATAAGTAGATAATCCCCCACACACATACATATACTCACACATGACACATACCCGCGTGCGCGAGCGCACACACACACACACACACACACACACACACACACACACACACACACACACACACACACACTTTAATATAATTTAAATGATGTAAATAGAAGTTTTAATGAATCAGATAATGATATTCATTGAATTAGATTAGGTACAGTGAGTTCCTGTTTGTAGGATATGTTGCCATGGAGATATTCAGTAAGATTGCTTGTAACTGTCACCTGTGTACCTCTGAACGCATGTGTGAACTTGGCTTGAACTTTGACTTTAGCTTCATCTGACCCAGTTAGGCTTTTGCTAGTCTTTATTTGGTCCATCTATATCCATGGAACACAAGTTGAACTTATATGTTGACCAATAGACCTTTAGTTTAAGCATGAAATGTTATCTATTTGTATTTAGTGTGAAACTTAACAACAAAATTTGTCAGTAGCTATTTTGTTGCATTAACAAGTCATGTTATTTGATAGTAAACATGTTACATGGAAAACATTTAAATTTAATGTCTCTGTATTTGTCAATTTAGATGGGTTACAGACTGAGCCAGAAAATGATGGTCTATAGGGACCGGGGTTTTAAGACATGTCTTAGTATAACAGCCTGTTCAACACCTCTTTCCTTTCCCAGGCTACTTGAATGAATAGCACCTATACACAAGAGTACCTATACAGAATGAATAGTACCTACTCCTATAAAGAATGTATAGCAATATAAAAACATGTCTAGCAGACAGGTCTGAGCCCAGTAGGGGGCGGTGCTGATTGTCAGGTGTTGATCTGCTTGACTGACACTATTTCATTGCCTCCCCCTTTACTATATTGGACTGTTAGACTAAAGCCGTGAACCAGTGCCAACCACGGGAGACAGCATGTAATCATTTTGCAAGATTTGACTAAGGCCACTGGAATTCAATCATTGTTTTCTAAGTAGAATACTGTACATTTGTGCAATACAAGAAATATGACATGGGCTATATTCTAAAGCTTGTTAGGTTCTTGACAATACATGCAAACACTCATCAGTGTAATACGAATGATTACACTTATAACAATGAACCATGTTAACTTTATGTAGATGGAAGAAATATTATGGCATACATTGCTTTTCCCATGTTGAGGACCATGTTATTGGTCTCAAGCCCCCTTCATCCCGTTCTACTGGCTCCCTGATGCTGATACATGATATTTGTTCTCAGTTCTGATCTTTTGGCTGTGGGATATCATCCCTGGTAACAGCCACATGTCTTCTTTATACATATTTTTACTGCTTCCTTTGATTTTTTTAACACCATGTGTTTTAACACCATATGTATGTATGCGCATGCAGCACACACACACTCACACTGTGTGTGTGTCCAGTCTGTCTGAAACAGTACAGTGAACTGCAGCCAGTCAAGACTTTCTCCAGTTTAATTAGTAGACTCTCACAAAGAGACCTGATGCGACAAAAGGTTTTGAGGTTGAAAAGAAGCTAACCTGAAGTCCCCCATCTCCCATTTAACCATAAGCACTGAGCAGTCAAAAACTCAGTAAAGTTCCAACAGTGGGAAAAAGGTGGTCCTGGAACACCAATGAGTCAAGAGGTACTTATTCCAAGAATCACTTTCTCATCAAGTATCACGTGTTTCCATTCATAACAAATAAAATACATTAAAAAAGGTTTTGTAGCAGAAAAAGACATGTATACAATAGTACCCATCATGCTAAATCTGTGCACAAACTGAATGACATTTGGGCCATAACACTTATTTTGTACATGTTTTTAGCATTTTCCCAGTAACACTGGAGTGTCCCTGAGCAATATACTGCATCTGTACAAGCTCCGTATATGAATAATACTGTCAAGTGTCAAGTGAATTTTTTTTCTTTTTTTAAAATGTACCATGAATTATAATTATATGAAATATTGGTGGAAGGGTTTTCTCTAGGTATTGGAAACCAATTATCTTGACTTACTCTGACAAATATTGAGTTACTGTATTGTCATTGCTTTGGCCAAGAATTTGGCTGAGAATTTAAAAAGAATTGTGCTGGTGTAAGACTTGTCAGATGGAGATAAATGGTTTTTCAAATAAACAGTATTCTGTGTTTAGACATGGAGCGGTCATCCATCCTATGTGATCCAGCCATGTTGATGAACGAGTAACAAATGAGTCACATTTTCAGTGGCTCCACGACTAGGTAACAATGAATGCTTAATGCATTGGACTGCTCAGCCATGAAACCTAAATCCAATGTAACATATAATATTTGGGATGTGATGGAAACATTATTCAAGATCCACTATACAGTATGTAGACTCAGCAAAACCAGGAAATAATGGCGCCAGTACTAGCCACACCAAGTTGAATCCTTGTTTGAGGGGAATGTTAAGGGGTATACTGTAGTTCACCTTTCAATAATTGTATTTTCTATTATACATTTGTTTTGAGTGCAATGCAGGGGGATTACACTTCTCTTTCTAAAATTCTGCTTTAATCATTGAACCCTATCTCTCTTCTCACAAGAATTTAAGTAGAGCATTTTACAAATGAGTTTGGACCATGCTTTTGTCCACCAGCTGTTTTTGGTCAATAGGATAATGTATCTGTCCATTTGCAGCCTCCATTTGTTAGAGAAGAGCTGTATGTCTGTTTGTAGGCTGTTCTGCTGGCATGGGTCCTAAGCAGAGTAAATCAGGCTTTAGTAGTAACACTTGTAGGTTATGCCACTCCTGGCTCCCCTTATGGAGGCTGGATCCAGCCTTTGGAGAGTTTACAAAGTTGTTCTGCTGCAGTGCTGTTTGTACAGTGCCATACTTATAGACAATTGGGTGAAAATACCATGTTTCTTTGTTTTGCAACTTGAAATATTGGCCTTTGTTCATAATTTTTGGGAAAGGCTCATATTTACACATCTGGTTGAATATGAAATATAATCTTTATTATTTATTCTAAAAGAAGATACATTAGAAACTGTCCAAAGGAAGACCTGTAATGGAGACAAGGCAATATTATGATTAATATGTACAGTAAATCACAATTTAAGAACCCCAGAAGATTATGACGAATCTTACAATATTATTTGATACCTAAAGGAAGATGCCAATTCTTAAATGCACTGCCAAAAGACACACGGTATATCAACCCATTCTGTTGACTGCCGATAATCAGGCAAGCACACAGACAAGCTTCTAAATGGTCATGGTTTTCCTCTTTGTTGTGGAAAGCAGAACATACCCGTGGAGCTCATAAGCAACCCTCATGTACTGTGATGTTGGAAAGAAAGCAAAGGGTTAGACAAGTACCAGGAGAAAAACTACAAAAGGCCTCCCAGCTGATGGATAGACTCTTCATGTCGTAGTGTCTTTATGCCTTGTCATAGTGGTGTGGGGGACAAATTTGCAACACATCAAAGATCTCTGTCTCACTATTAGCATGGCCATTTTAGATCACACCACCTTTTAGAGAGATGGCTCTGGACTTCAAGGTCATTATCAATTATAACCATCACAGACACCTGCGTAGTCCTGTGAGGTTGTAAAAACAACTACCGATGAAAGCATGAACCTTCCTTTAGAGTCATGGATCACCTTTGCAGACACTTTAGAAGTACTGTATGTTGTTGAGGAACAATGGAGTAAAAGTACAAAGTAAATGGTAGTTGAACCCAACTGCTTCCTGTGCACTGTTCAGCTTGTGATCTAAAATTGAAGGTACAGTATATAAGCTTCTGAACCTACTGTATATGTATAATGTTCTATATTGTTTATTTCATAAGCCATTTCTGATTTGAGATACTTGCTGTTCCTGGGAAAATGTATTATTAATAGTTTAGTGGTTTCCGCAACTGCTTGCCCCAGTCATGTATTAGATGGTGCTGCTCTACAGCGTAAATAGACTTATCAGTATACAATGTTAATCATATACAATATATGATCTTCAGTTTGACTGGATACATTGAGATTCAGATGACATATTATTGCGTCATACTAATTGTTGTTACCCACTCTGCATGCACCTATTGTATCCCAACAGCTCTGGAAGGGTAGGATTCCTCCTTATGTGGTCCATTCCCAAGGTTTCTTCCACCTTTTTTCTCATGTGGTTTTTAGGGAAGATTATCTTTGAGATCCTTCCTTGGCCTTTCAGATGGGATGAAAAGGTAAAATAGATGTGGTTTGTTTTAATGTGGGTCTTTGCAGCGCTTTGAGACTATGATTATGGCCTATATAAATAAACTTGACTTGACATGACTTGAATAATAATAATAATATTACGAAACGTATGTTTATCATCACCTGCGGATCATACTCCTGTATATTAAAATACAAGAAGTTCTTTCTGAGTTTGCATCTGGATCCAGTCAGTCATTGCAATGTCATTCATGGAGATCTTCCATTCATTTATTGCATAATAGAAAACCCTACCCTAGGCACATACAGTATCAAATGATGTTTACTGTTAATAGCCACTGATATAATAATCAATGTACAGTGTCTATATTTTATTCATTGTCATGTAACATTAGGAAATATAACAGTTCTGAAACATCCATTCATATACAACACCGTCATTTAGCAGACACTTTCATCTTTAATATTTAGAAAAATTGTAGTGTAGCAAATTATTGATCTTATGACTATAAACAAGTAATTTGTTTCTACTGAGACTGTGCTTATGAAAGTTGTTAATGTCTTACTATAGACACAGATACCTCATCTGTGTTATTTCTGTGAGACTTAAGCCTTTAATACTGTGGACCATAACCTTCTCCTTAAACAACTAAAATATTGTCTTGAGCATGTGAGGTAGAACTTACTTATCCAAAAGGACACACTGTGTAACTCATGGTAATGTGACCTTAGACTACCATGTTACCTGTGGCATTCCTCAGGGTTCTGTGCTGGGCCCTACTTTTGTATATGCTACCATTGCGTAATATTATACATAAAAATGGAATTCATTTTCACTGTTATGCTGATGATACATAGCTTTATATGCCCCTAGCTCAACTTGGAGTCAAGTTTTTTGGAAAATAAACAATTGATATCTTTACATTTTCTGCACCTGAACACTGATAAGACTGAGTTGTTATTTATTGGATCTGCCAGGCATAGACACTGTTTAAGGATGCCACATTTAACTTTGACAACATACTGTATTCACACAGAGTAACTTAGAAATAAATCTAGGAATTGGATAGGATTTTTGTAATGGCGTACTCTCTGGCCTTCCAAAAAATAGTAGTCTTCAGATGGTACATAATGTTGTTGTCAGAATCTTGACTAGAACTTTATTTATCTTTCCCCAATTATGGTGAATGGGACAAGCTGTCATGATGCTGGACACTGCGTTGATGGTGCAAACAAAATTGTTGATGCACATGCACATTTTGCACCTTTGCTGATATACAGTACATTGGCAGTATACCATGAAGACAGCTGTTTTATACTGTATCTTTACCCCTTGACAAAATGTGTCAGATTTCACTTACAGCAAAGGTGAGATTTAAATCAACTTATGGGGCTATATGAAGATGAACATGTGCCTGCTGTGCACTGTTGCTTATACTCAGCTCAGGAAACATGTTTGATAGAGCACATAATAATCATTCAGTGCAAACTGACAACCTAATCACTCACATTCCCTCATAAAACCTTACACAAAAAAAGCCTCCAAAAATATCCACAACCCTGCAGCTGAAATATGGCTTCGATTATTGGGGCTGTATATTCAATGAGTTACAGAGGAAACCTTGGGAGGCACACTAATGGATAACAGATAAAGTCTATCTTCACCGTTATTGCCACACCCGCACTTACAAAGAAGACATAGCTATGTCATCATCCATAAAATCATGTTAAGCCCCTTGTGCTTTGTATAAGATCAGCCGTTTGAATAGAGTTCCCAGATTTGAAGGCACAGTCATCAATACCAGTCTGCTGAATATGAATCTCTATCCTAAAGTACAGTAATATCTCTCAAAGCAATGGAGCTTTCACTGCAGGGAGCTAGAGTATGGTTTGCAGACCACAGGGAATATTAGCCTATCTTTGGAATGATACTGTGTACAGTACTGTCAAAATATTTGCAACTCTATTACAGGCAAGAGAAGAGTCTGCTGTAAGTACATGCATCGTCCACCCTGCCTATAGACATTTATTAAATATTTTAATTTATAAAAAGTTTTTTTTTGCATTAGTTTAAATGCTAGTTCATCGAATGGCACTGTTTGGCAAAAACTCTATTATTTCCATTTTGACTCATTGAGAATGTGTAACTATATACGGTATAAAATTCCACTCGACTATCTGTTTGTAGTTAAACATTCTGGAATAATTTCAATTTATAATGTTAAAGAGGAAATTTGTCAGCTCACGAGTGGCCACTTCTATTCCGTGAGGCTTTTTCATGAACCCTGATGTTAAACATCTGTGTTGGTTTCGTTATTTTATGTCCGAGTCCAATATTATACAGGCTATACAGTATATTGTCTCTAAAGCCACATGTCCACACCTAGCTTAGTAGAAAATTATTGTGGAGGCGCTAATTCTGTTGGACAAAAATACAGATAGCCACTACACAGCTAGCTATGTAACTGGGATGATTGCCAGTTTGCAATCAAAAGGATGGACAATCAAACTAAAAGCCCAAAAGGGAGTTATCATTTAAATAGAACTGTTTGTTACTGTAGCTGTGTTAGAATTATTTTTAAATACACAATCTTCAAACACAGCAGAGACAATTGGCCAAATTATTTTACAGAACTATAGGTAACAGGATGTCTACAGCCAAATGTTATCTTTAGTTTAACCCTTGGGTATAGTTATTTTACCACATTCAAACAATATGGCTGTCTCAATATGAATGTAATATGACATACATATATTAAATATGTTTTGGGCAATGTTAGTTAGTGTCACGAGTCAAGGCGGGAGTGCAGGTGGCGAACAGAAAAGTCAAACAAAAGTAGCGTAAGCTCAAAATAAGGCTTTAATCAAAAAGGAATATAAACAATAAAAGACTGACTCCGGCATAAAGGCTCTTACGAAATCACAAAGGCAAGACACCATAAACAAAAACCCACAAATAAACCTTACAACACCCCAGCCTTATATACATACACATACACACCCCAGGTGAACCCAATTAATATTCAACCCCAGGTGCAACCAATGTTCAGTCAGTGCTTCCCCAGGTCTCCCTGGCAAGAACCAGGCACGAAATGTGACAGTTAGCGGATCTCAGGGTTTCTGTCTGAACCAGACCAGACATGCTGAGCTAGTTTGGGCACACAGGGATGTTTCTGACCTCCTCAGCAGGTGTGGTGAAGACAATACTCAATAATTCAAAAAATATATATAATTCAAACAAGCATTGTCCCAACAGAGTGGCTTGTTTTGGCCTGTGATCTTTATATCCTGGTGGCTTTACTCCAAGCAGAGCCAGACTCTTTAGACTGGGGCCCTTCTGGAAATTCAATTACCTCTATTTTATAGCGCCCATGTTTATGAGTAATAAAACAATTAAAGAAAATGATACTACTAGGATCGGCGATCTGTAAAGATAATAATATCCTTGGGTGAATACACAGACTCTCTGGATGTTTAAGGATGTGTGTTTTGTCGACCACCATAACATGTACAGTACATGCATATTGAAACATACAGTATGCTATCTGTCACATACTGTAGAGCTGACAAGTTATGTTTAATGGATACCTGTCCAACTTCATGCCCGTCACTGGCAAGGAGCATCTGACCTGTTGTAACTGGACTTGCTTCTTCAAAAGCAAATGTTCTATGCATTAAACATGCTTGTTTTAGCCCCAAGCTAGATGAAGAATGTTCCATTTTATTTACAGTGTCAGTTTGTTACAGTATCAGCACAAGACCTAGCAATGTTTTTTATTATAATGAACAAATATTTTATGTCTACACTTACAGTACATTTTCCATTATTATAAGATCACAGATCAAAGCAATTGAAGAAAAATATTTACAGTATTTGCTTGCCTAAGCCTAAAAAGTAGTGAGATAAAAATATTTCTCCATAATCCAACTGCTGAAGCCTTACCTTATAATATGTTCTTCTGCTCCTACTTTAGGCCAACAACAGCAACAACAACATCTAATTCTTATAATAATAACAATGTCCATATCCTCGGCTTTGCCGATGGTCAGTGTTTCAGCTGATGTGGACCTACTGGTGCTGTGTGTGTTGTGGTTGTCAATTTGGAGGCCACAGTACCACAACGTCAAATTTTCCCGACATCCTGAACAACAGAAGTGCATTTCTAAATAGTGGAATTATTGAGATGATTTGTTAAACATGGACAAAAAGTTGCAACATTCACTATTTCAGTAAATGATGATTCAGAGCTTTTCAGATGTTTCAGTGAAATTTATTCTGAAATCATTTTTGGTTCATCGTGGTCTGGAAAATATTCTGCTGTTCAACAGTATGAATCATTCATTTTGCGCATTCATTTTGGTCTATGAGGAGTGCTATCTAAACTGTGACCCCATGAAAGTGTTTCCTTTTGTTAACATTGAGTCACCGGGGGTTTGAAAGCCACATGAAAGCATCACACAGATTTAGACTGATGCTGCACAGAAATTTCAGTTTTTACTCCCAGACACTGAAGGCATAAATATATCCAACTAGGGAGCTTTTTCCTCAGCCACCTTTCCCACTTTTATCACTAAACATTTGTTAATGTTCTGCTCTCATTTGTCCTGGTCTTTACCACTTGTCTCTCAATGTAAAACCTAAAATGAATGCCAAGAGGGCTGAGAAGTATTCTACTGTACATAAGGCACATTTACCAAGAAAAGGTCCATTCAAATGTTCTTGTTTCCTTGTTCCTGTGTTTTTTCTGTTTAGTTTTTTTGTGAAACTTCATAGCTTTGGGAGTGCATGACAATGATATGTATGAAGGGGATCTTCAAAGTCTCCTCTATCCGCTGTCTGTTTTAGCGTTCATCATACATTCCTTCCCTCCCTCTCAGATATCCGTGGACAAATGGCAGAGAGGATGGATGAGCCTTAACTATGTGGAACGTAGTGATTCAGCAATCCTGCCTTCTGCAGTCGTCTGTTAGTCAACACGTCTCAACAAATCCAGACACAACAAGATGGAATGTGACCTACACATTGGTGTCCCCATGTCAAAACATCAACAAACAATACCGTTTAATGACCCTTTTTTGCCATTCAGCCCATTGTGCCACTGTGCTGAAAGAGAACTTCCTGGAAATGTCAGTGTATTTGTCATGATGCATAACATATGAATTCAATAAACGTTATGGATTGCATGTAGCTCCGTATTGGGTTGCTTTGGAAATCAAAATATTTCATAATTTCAACCATCATTGAAGTGTCTGGGTGTATATGTTTGTATGACTCCCTCTAGAGCAATTAGACTTACATTTTATAAATATTTAATTCTGCATACAGTATAGGCTAAAAAGTTGACTTAACCTATTTCGTGTTAGCATTTCCTGTATTGTCTAGCTTGCTGCCTCTTGGTAATTGTGCTTGCACTGTATTTATTTCCTGTTACAGGCTCTCGTGATGTTCCCTGTGGTGCTACCACCCAGACTGCATCGTCTCTCTCACCTCCGGCCCCCCACTAACTCACCCCCTAGGGGCAGTGACAGCCTCATCCCCCTAACCACAGCCTTCCTCACCAATCCCACTTAAGATCACTATCGTTTTTTTCACTGCATGACCTGCACTCCTAATATTCTCAACCATCAACCTACAGTACACATCTGGCAGGCCTAAGGAGAGGGAAATGTTTTCTTTGTGCATACTGCAGTACATCCTGGATTACTAACTTTGTTTCGTGAAATTAATGTGATGACTCTGTTGTGTTGCAAAATGACATGAAGCATAATTCACTGTACAACAAAAGTTGTATTATTGGTACAAATTTCAGGGATATTAAAACAGTGGCAGGTTACAAATCTGCTGTAGTATCTGAGTAGTTTTAAGACCCTGAATTTTGCCCTACAAATGCATTGTTCTGTAGGTTTTATACTTGCAGGGTACCATCCAACATCTGTGTGTGCGGCTTGCTTTCCTCTCTACTCCTCCCTCTACAGAGCTCATAGACTCACGTTTTATTGATTTTATTGAACTGTGGCATTTTGGGGACATAAAAACACAATCAGGACACAACAGAACAGCTCTTATCTGCCACCAGTCAAAACAGAGGCAGAGATCAGGTTTGAGGGGAAGGTTAAATCTGAATGCTCCTACTAAACAAACGAGCCTAGTTGTGGGGAAAGTTTGGAGTAATGGGTGTGGAAAACCTGTGGAATTTAAAATCACAATAATTAACGCGTCAGGAGAGAGTGACGTGAGGTGTGATAACAGACAAGGGGTCTAAAATGTCAGGTGAAGCAGACAGTACAGTATGTTGGAGTTGGGTGGTGGAAAGCTCAGCTACAGCAAAGGTTCAGTAAGATGCAAGACCTACATGGAAGCTGTGCCTGGTGGAACAGTGAAGGCCACCTTGGTTGATTTAAAGACATGACAGTTAAGCAGTGAGCCCCAGGGCTACTGCACACATCTGGCTAGGGGTTTGTCAAAAGGACCTGTTAAATCCATTATCTCAATACAGTATAGCATAACTTAGAGCTAGACTACATAAAATAACAAAAACAAAAGAGAGTGATAACCTGTGAGTAAAACTCTCACTGATTTCTTTTATTGGGTGAGAGATTGACTACTGACTGTAAAATACCATCAGGGAGATTTTTGCAATGTCAGTCAGAGTGTAATGCGATCCAAAATGTCACAAGACAGCACTAAAGAAAAGTATGCTTTGAGCCTTTTTAAGGGAAGCTTTTGGATTATTTCACCTGGAGCGTAAAATTTTACAGAAATTCCACAAATTCCAGAAGTGTGAGAGCAACTGCTGCAGCATCAGAAAATTATGTTAATTTCCATTTATGAGAGCGTGTTGGAAGGTTTTTAATTGAAGGCCCCTTAAAGCAATCCTGGAGATGATAAAAGTCACTTGTATATGAGTAGAGGTTATAGGTTATATCCTTGGAGCCAGGCTCCCCGGTATGAAGTGATGGGGCCTGGGTCGGAGGGGCCCCTTTGGTGGTTGATGGATGAAGTGTCGACAGTTGTATGTTGTTTGTGTATAAAGAGAAAACAAACCAGGACAGCTCGGAACATGTTGCCTCCCCTCGGCATGACAGCTCCAGAGAGATGTGTCTTGAGCTGGTGTGACACCCCAAAACAACACACTTACTGTTTGCGGGTCAGGGGTTAGGCTGATGGCTTCCTTGTGGAGTATATTTGCGTTGAGTTCATTACTCTCCCCCCACCTCCCCCCCACCCCCATCCCCATCTCCATACCACCCCCCCCCCTTCCAATACCAAGACAGCTAAAAGGCAAGCTATCAGTAAAAAGAGCTGTAAAATAAGAGGACAACTCTATCTCATCAAGACACATTGTACTGTTATCATACTGTACAGTATATGCCAATGAAAACAATCCAGCTGGCTTTTTTTCTTATCCAGTCATAACCCTGTCCAGGACCATCAATTATTTATTTATAAATAGAGTGAATTTGCGTGGACACTGTGAAACATTAGAACGGCACCCGAGAAGCCCAGCCCATCACAGATCAGTGTGTGAGGTGTGTGCTGGGGCTCGGGCAGATGCTTTGCTCAGAGACACAGGGCATGAAAATGTCACTGAGGCTGAGCTGTACTATATGAGGACTGCCCTGAATGCTTCTGGTGCTCGTGGCCATTCCTGTCCTGTTGCGTTCACAGCTAAGCGCACGCACACACAGGCGCACACACACGCGCACGCACACACACACACATACAGTACATTGTTTCTCTATGGCAGTGTGTGTCCTCTGTCTGGTATTCATGAGTCACCTGTGTGTGCTGAGTGTGCCAGCCAGGTGGTCTCATGATAGACAGCTGCTCGGCTCTATTTTAGTTTGATATTAAATAGGACCACCTAATATGGGCACAATGGGCCCCTGTGCTTAGTTGTGTGTGTGTGTGTGTGTGTGTGTGTGTGTGTGTATGTGTGCGCCTGCGGTATTTGCATCATACTGTAATGAGATTATTTACTTATATTTATCCACCGCCTTGCTAGAATGAGTGGGATGGTGATTGCAGTTTAGATGTACCTCATTGTGGGTCAATGGGAATAAGGCCACATTTTAGGCCACGTCTCAATTTAACTGCTGGCTGCCAGAATGGATCAACTCTAGCACACCGGGACACACACACACACATCCACGCACGCACACATGTGTGCGTACACAGAGAATGAGTGGTCAAAGTGTACCCATTGATCCCCAAGCCCCTCCCCTCCCCAACCAGTGTTTCATCTTGTTCCTGTTGGTTATCTGGCTGACAGGCTGACTTGAGCTGGACTGGACGCATGCCTCACCTACCAACATACTTACCGCTCAACACAGGTTAGCACGTAGACGCATCACACAGCTATGGTGTGTGTGTGTTCGTGTGTGTGTGTGTGTGTGTGTGTGTGTGTGCGTGCGTGTGCGTGTGCGTGTGTGTGCAAGTTTGTCCATGTGTGATTTTTTTTTCCTAAGCTTTTAAAAACTGGAATAAAACTTTTGTTAATCCCTCAACTCCTTAAAGACCTCAGTAAAAAATACTTGCGCAGATGTTTCACATTAAATAATCTTATACTCAACATACTTCTCCAAAACATACTTACATTCACAATGTGTCTGAATTGCTGGCAAGTTATTAAATGTTACAGAATGTGTTTGTTGTAGTATTTACATTATTGGATACATGCTTTCCTAAAACTGAATTACAATAAACTGCAATAACCTATTATGCATATGACATTATGCATGTTTTTGAGAAACAATACAAATAAATAATGAATGAATAGAACTGTGAGTTACTGACACAAAAAATAATTAAGGTAAGTGTCATATCAGTGTATGGAGTTAACTATTGAGGTTAGGAAGCTACAGAGTCTACTGCAAACCTCTATTAATCAATTTTCTTTTGCCAGCAGGAAAAGGGAATTCCCCAACAGATTTCAAAACAGATGAGGCTACAGAATGCCACTCCCAACCATGCTCCCCAAATGCTTTGCTTGCTCTTTGCATCTGTGTTTCTGCTAACATTTTAGCAGGCAGGGAACATGGGGATGGACGCAACCTGGTCAGTGGTCACGCTACAGGCACACACAAAATTCGATGTTTATAAAAGTCATCCCGAAATGATAAGATGGGATGAAAACTTGAAATAGTGTTGTTGAAGTAGGACACCAGCCCTGACTCCTTCTCATAACAGCTTTTGGAAATCACGCTATAGTATTTGGCAGTTTACAGTGATTATGTATGGCAGCCTTATGTATGGCCTTCACAGCTGTATGTTTGAATCAGTGCTCCATCTACCTATGCATGCATATGAATGTGTCCCTCCTAACCTCGCCCATGGGAAGTGGCGAGGCAGTTGAGGCAGTATGTTCCTAATCCCTCTTAGAGAAGAGACAGGTCTTATAGCGGCAGCCAGCTTTGATCCCCAACGGATGAAGACAAAAACAATCTAGTTAAGCTACTTAGACAAGTGTCTTTCCCGCCTCACTTTCTTCTTCATCTGCCCTGGCCTCATCCCCTCACCTCCCCAGCCCACAGCACTGGAGGATGGGGTTAGCGAGGTTGGATGGGCCCGAAGCCATGTGAACCCTCCAGGGGGTCAGAGTGCTCGAGCATGTCCAACCGATGTGTGTGTGTGTGTGTGTGTGTGGGCGTGTGTGTGTTAGTATACATCAGGTGGACATGCTCGAACAAACACAAACACAGACATACACATATTCACAATGACCATTTTGGGTCTCTTTCAGTAGCAGGACCCTCTGTATTTGTCTCGTTCCTATAGCAAATGGGGAATGAAAACTAAATAAGAAACAGCTGTGTTGTCGTATTTATTGTCAACACACATGTCCACGTGAGGCAATGGATAAGTGCATGTTTGAGAGCGGGGAAATACTGAGATTTGCTTCATTACTGTAAACAAAATGTGCAGTATCGCAAAACACTGTAGGTTGACATATGAGTCACTCCAAGCTATATCT
>JAODUG010024320.1:29083-43914 GCA_027564795.1 Aphredoderus sayanus
GCTTCATTACTGTAAACAAAATGTGCAGTATCGCAAAACACTGTAGGTTGACATATGAGTCACTCCAAGCTATATCTCGGGCTGGTGTGTGTGTGCGTGTGTATGTGTGTGTTTGTGTGTGTTTGCGTTCACAGCATATTATGGCATGCTTTCTGGTTTTCTCCGTGCAGTGGCATGCAGACCCTTTACAGTGATCCCAGAACTGAAATGTATACGGAGAAAGCAGGCCAGATCCTGAACCCCCACTGGCCTTCAGGTTAGGAGGAGACATTTTGAATCTGATATTGTATACTGCATCTCCTTTATACATTCATTATAAATCAATTTCCTGCAGTCCCTTTCTCTCTCCCTTGAAAGCAGTTAAACGCTTTGGGAAGGTAGTAGGGGGGACATGGTACAGCTGGAAGCTGCTAGCGTCCCCCTCTTACTCCTGTGTCGCTGTCTTGGTAATCTATCTGTCAGCATGGTAATTAACCTACAGAGTAAAGTAAGCATAGACTACTGAACTGCCCCTCTCTCCATCTTGCATTCCTCTCCTCCTCCTGGCTTTCTCTCTCTCGCATGTACTCCCCCTCGTTTGGTGGCGAGCGGAGGTCGCCTGTCTGTCGATTGTGTGGGGCTGTAACATCTCCAAGTGTGAGCGGGTGCAACAAGCCATCTCGTTTTACAGTCATTTGGCTTAAAAAGGGAAATTGTCAAAGAGAGTACTGTTAGAAGAACAGTAGCTTCTTAAGTTACAGAAACGTGTGCATGTGTGTGTGTGTGGGGCCTGCAGTATATGAAGCAGATAAAGAAGACAATTTAATATTTGTTTACTTGTTTTATATACACTCTTACTAAGGGGTTTTTACTTATCTCACAGCATGACAACTTATTGTATTTTACAATGCACAGTACTGACACATTATGTTGAAAACTGTAAGTAAATTACTCTTAATTGGTCAAAGAAACTATTGTAATTACAAAGACATTATTGCACGAACATACAGTAGCTTGTGAAAGCATATGTAGCTAATTTAACCATTCTAATGTAGCCATTTTGAGATACTGACTTAAAATTAGTCAAAAGATATATTTGAATTGCACAGAACTCTGTGGATTTTGCAATGGGAATTTCATTGTGTAATTTTGTCATATTTCAGGACTAGGTTATAGGACATAATGAATGTAAAGAAATGCTTTTTATTGTTTTCATATGCCTTTGTAAACCATATCACTTTAGCAGGCATCACATGGGGCCTAAATGTCCCTGCAGAGTAAGCATTGAGTATTGAATGACAAATCTATTTTTCCCTTTTAAATTATGGATTTGGACTGCGGTCAATTCAAGAGTCCACAGCTGCCACTGGAGGCTGTTCCGCTCTTACAGATATGAACATTGACACTTTAACATCCCCTTGACAGTAATACCAGCTTTCTGTGTAAATGGAACCCAGGCCTTATGGAGCATGAAGGGTCCAAGCTTCTTTGTTTCTATCCATAGATGGCTGGCACCCAAAGAAACAGAGGTAGCCTAGACGATGCAGGACACTTGAGAAGAGCGATGACAAGACTTAGCTGCAAAATGGCTTTTCGCGGTGTGTCCTGTAAACCTGACACAGCCTGTGATGGATGGAGTCCTTCCCACGCTGTGTCACTGTGTGTTCACATCAGAACAAATATAAATGATGTGTTGCCTGAAGGTTTTCTAGTGGGTTCTTGTTATTGACTCTCCATTTGTAAATTAAAGAAAGAGTGGAGAGGGAGACACTTACGAGAAATACGTCAAGACGCGTGTACATGCAGTTGTGCGTGTGTAGTGTGTTTACAGTAGGTCACCCGGCCTGCAGGATCAACCCACTACTCCTGTTTATGAAACACAATGTGTACAGCCCACTCCTGCCTGCCGACAGTGGGCAGCTTTGAACTCTCTTTATTGGTTCTCTCCTCACCATGACGTTGCAAGTAAAACCCCTCTGCTCCTCGGCCACGTTTAAGTAGACAAGCAAATTACCTAACAACTCCCCTCTCCTCCCTGTGCATGTTAGCCTACCATACTCCTTAGTTATCTACGCACACATGGGCATGTTTGTTGACATTGGGAAATAAACAGATTTGCATTTGCACATTCCTCTCATAAATAAACAGGACCACACCTGGTGAATTTTGTAATTGAAAAAGAATGCTACCATATTCATACATGATATGACCTCAGTAGGAATATGGTGTATGTGTTATTTCCGAAGAAGAATCCGACATTATGACTTGCCATTTGTATACTGAGATAACTAACTGCGTTGTTAATTATTTATAGAAACAGTAGCTACCTAACACTGCCATTCAATGCCAAGGTTTTCCTGCAAAACTAGTATGTCATAGATATTGTATATTCTTATTACCATTAAGGCATTTAGCAGATGCTCTTATGCAAAAGAAATTACATTACTGACATAGTGGCATTATTGTCACTCCTTTTCTTAATCATTGTTTTTATTTTTTATTATTTTTATGATGATGATAAGTATTATTATTATTATTATTATTATTATTATTATTATTTATATTCACTGTGCAACACTGTATGGTTTATTTTATCTCACAATCCACAAATACAATAAGCAATCTATTTATATAGTTTTCTTTTGGAATGATATAAAAGGCTTTGAAGCAACCTCTCAAAGGGAGAAGTAAAAGTAAACATGACATTGTCTTTGAAGGCCTCAGTGTAAAAAACACAAAGAGAAAGAACAAAACAGCATTTATCCAAAGCCAAAGTACAGAGTGGGAAAGTTTGGAAAGCACTAAAAGAGAGAGCGAGAGCTGCTGAGAAGCTGTTATCCGCCCACTATTAACAACCCCAAGAGCACCCAAGCCCTCTTAACGTACGGTGGGTGACAATGTCCATTAAATATGACATCAGCACTGGCCCACCCCCGCAATGACCTTAACTTCCTGAGAGCTCAGGTCAAGAGGCCTCAGGTGCAGCCAAGGTAAGCCAGAGTTAAACGGGCCGAGATATTAAAGTGAATAAAGTGAACCGCCTCCAAACTGTAACTGTAAATGTATATTTATGGCATGTGAAATCGCCTCAAGAGTGTTTAATGCCTTTAACAGGTGGCACATCACTCAAAGGGTCATATTGTTGGACTGAGGTGTCACATATAGGGCCTAATTCATAGCGCAGGCAAGAATGGATTGCATACAAACATATACAGTAATGTAGTAATGTAATGTAATGTAGCTTTTGCTGTGAGATCATGTCTCTCTGGAAAGACACACCAAATAATTCAGGTATGAGCCTGAAATAGAATCTTGGCAGAGCTACAGTATTTGTGGCTCATTTATGCTATCTAATTCTTTAGAAAATGAAAATGACATGAAAAGAAAATTAAATACCAACATAAAAGTTGATTTCCCCTATCAGCATGTATGTTTGTGTGACGATCATGTCTGACTGTGCCGCAAAAGCTCAAATTACCAGGCTCGATGAAATTAAATTAAATTTCAAAGTTACTACTATTAGCATTGTTCTTGGAGGGGCTCTTGCTCGGAAATTGGCACTGTTTCTGTCAATTTCCCCTTCAAAGGTAAAGTCAGCGTTACTGTTATACACTTTTTGTCCAGTTTTGCTCACGGCCTGCTAACTGCCCGTTCTGTGTGCAGCTAACTACATAGTCCTAGCTCTATAAAAATGAACACAAACAAAGTGGTCCAGAATGCACCACACAACAATATACTAACCTTGGCAATGCTTTTACAATGTGTGGGGCGGAGCTTCTGAGGCAGCACCCTATGGCATTGAAGGGAGATATGTTTTTGTGTTGATTGAGTTCATATATCAACAAGCTTTTACCAGAATGATTAAATTCACACAAAGTTAGGAGAGGACAAGGGTGAGCAGAGGGCATCCAAGACACACTATCACTCTTAAATACACAGCAAACCAAACGAGGAAGTGAGGGAATAAAAGCTATGTTTGTATCAGCAGGCCAGCGTCCCCTTGCAGTGCTTTTGTGGATGTCTTTGTCATTTGACTTTTGACATATATTAAACTTGTGCAAACACCGAGCGTGATGGTTTTTGGGTCAAAGAAACCAAGTGTTGCTAAATATGAGAGTGTCAGACACTGGAGAAGGTGTTAAAAGGTTAGGGTTCATTGTAGAGTAAAAACACATGACTTTGACTGCAATGTGGGCTGCTGAGGGGAATTGCTGACAACTAGGATTAATCGTCCGCTAAAAACGTAACAAGACCAGATTGCATCAGAGTGTGTTTTTTTCATTTTATTTCAAAAAAGACTAATGGTGATGATGTTTGGGGGTAGGGGGTAGTAGCCTTTGCCTTGTGTCTGTTGCTGTCAGCTGTCACTGGTAATAAGCTTTACTGTGCATGGCAGAACACTTCATTCTGATTGGATAGAAGGTGTTAGTTTATGTTGACACCGCATTAATTCTCTGGTTGTCCTTCTAAACTAAACCACTTGCTAACAAACCTAAACTATTCTTAGCTACACTTACATCTACGCAGGCAGGGAACTTACTGTCATAGACGTATTGCTGTATTTTTATACATGCTTTGTCTCATGTCATTTGATGTTTTCTTTGATACTTTCTTTCTTACTGTACCTAAACTAATGATAGTGTGTGCAAGTGCCTCCTATTCGTGCGCAAACAAGTTTAGACTGCTATCCAGAGTTTACATGTGTCTACACTGGGCCCAGCAAGCAGCACAGGAACTAAAAAAAAAACAGAAGAGACCTGGAAAGGGAATTCATTAGAAACTTAAAAGGGATAGAGAAACGAAACTGTTTTACATTTACGTGCAGCATCTCACATACACTTTTATCCAAAGTGACTTAGTGAATTTGTACATTTGTCAAAAATCTGAATAAATCATACAGTATACAAGCTATTGTATGCGAACAACATTATGAGGTAAAACAGAGCAAGAGAGAGAGAGGGAGGGAGAGAGAGAGAGAGAGAGAGAGAGAGAGAGAAAGAGAGACAGACAGAAATAAGGAGTTTCATCTTCTATAAGCATGCTTTGATCTTGGGGTGGCCCAGCTCCAGGTGGAATGGGTCGCCAAGGGCAACGAGAAGACGGGAAGAGGAGGCTGATAAGATACGCCATGCTATGCACGGCCTTATTATTATTACAAGTATACTAGCATACAGTAACTAGGCAATACAATAGAAACATTTGAAAATTAAATTCAATACAAGCAGATATTACTTGTTGACTACATTTCGCTACAATGTATTGTAGGACAAATGCCAAATCAGACGTACGATGACAACACTGCAACTGGTAGTGTGTAATGATGATGCAAGCGTACCCTTACAGTTCCCTAGTGAGGATTTACTATGTAGGAGATAGTGAATGAGTGAGGGACGGGCCAATTGCAACAGCTAAAGTCATTAACTCCACAACCAAAACCTAACCAATGGTTAGTAGGTGGGCAAAAGAGGGGATTACAAAGAGTTGTATTCTTTGAGTTTTACACTTGACCTCCCTCGACTGTCTCCCGCGCCCCTCCCCCTCTTCCGCTCTGTCCTTCGTCTCCCCCCTTGTCCTTTTCTTTGCCAGTTTCCTGTTGGAATTCCACTTGACTATTCCCGGCTCTCGCTCCCCGTCCTTCTTTTCTGCTCGCTCTCTCCATCTTTTTCACGATGGCTGCACCCTCTTTGATATTCCATATAGGATTAGTTAAGGGCTGTCTCTCTGGCTGTGTGGGCGTGTCTGATATATGGGCTTCTATATAGAATCACACACGAGAGCGCACGCATACTAACATGGATCACACACAACATTATTTGCTGTGTGCAGCCAAAAAGATCCATTCAGCACATTAATAAGCACACATCACACTGTACAAAACCCTTCTGTTTCAGTTCTGTTTCAGTTAGCTTATTAAGTTCAGTTTCTGTTTCAGTTAGCTTATTGATTTGAAATCAACATATATACCATATTTATTGAACTCCTTACCACTGTCTAAATTCAATACATATGAGTTCGGCTGAACAGTTATCTTATCTTAAGTTAGGTTAAGTGCTGAATCATTTTATGAGCTACATTCCACTTACACACTTCCTTAGTCAGCGGTTTCTCTCCAAACATAAGGGAGGACAACATGGTATTCTTTTACACACTCCATTGTTGTGATTACTTACAAGGTCTGTTTACATCATATCTTCTACCAGCAGTGATTGGAACATGCGGTTTTACTGTCCTGGGTAATTTAGCAGCTTGTCGCGTGTGTCCTTTTCCAGCGGATATTGGAGATAGCGGGGACAGGGGGATAGTGTGTCCTGTCTTCAAATTCCCATTAATCAGCAGTATGTGATGCAACGGTTCCCAGTGAATTTTGCCACAGAAACAGAATGAATAGATTCACTACTGATATATCACAGTCCATGTTATCAATGAATGAACCGACGTCTACAGTGTGTTAGTAGGTGGCTATTGATCTGTGTAGGTCATGCTGGTATAATGTTATTCTGCTCTGCACAAAATATTATACTGTTTTGTTTTCCACAGACTCCCTGCAACACAGAATAACACTGTGGGCAATAACGCTGGGTTAACAGGCCACATGTTGAAGCTCATGGGAAATGTATGGCCAGTTAGCCAGGAGGCAGGGGGCTTTCCTCACGTTGATGAGGAGGAAGATGTGGAGGAGGGGTGGGGTGAAGAACAAGGTTCACTGGTTCCCAAACTCCTGCCGAGTTTGTGCCTGCCACCATTAAACACTTCTACGCCGCTCACCCCCTTCTGCCTTCCCTCTGCCCCCCCCGTTGGCCTCTGGCATCGCTGTCGACCCCCACCCCTTCCTCACGCTAACTGGCTCTAGCCTCGGACACCTCTTCCAAGCCCCTCTGGACTGTTTCATATCTCCCTAAACTCTCCTTCACCATTCCTCCCCCTCCTCCCCCAACACACGGTTTGCCCTCTCTAAATCAATGGTGCAGCAAGAGGGGGTTAGGACCTCCTGAAGGGGCCACAGCATGCTTTGGGGTTTGGGCTAGCGTGCAAGACGATTTCAAGTTCGTTTTTTTTTTTTTTTTCATCCATAGTCATTATCTAGCTATTAAGGCAAATAATGGCAAATACAGTATATTTATAAACTTATATGAGACCAGGGGTCGTGGGTTAAAAGGACCAGCCTTATCACACATATGGCAGAAGGATGGGAAGAAAATGTCTCCGATTTCAAAGCCAACACTGCAAGTTGACACCAACCAGTGAACTAACCCCCTGATGTGAATGCAGCATTAACCCATCCACATGACCATCCGTGCAAGTTTAACATATTTCTTTCAAACCGGTGAGTAAACTAAGCTAACCCCGTATTGAAGCTAAACCCCTCTCTCCCTCCAATGGTCAGCTATTATTATATATGTGTGTCGCAAGGCAAGATCAATATTGATGCTTGGAATAGGAGAAACAGAGGGACAAAAGATGTCAAGAAGAGTGTATGCATAGCAAGTTAGGGTGAATGTGAGGCAATCCTGTACAGCACTTTGAGGGGCCTGTAGGTTAGAAAAGTGCAATAAATGCAGTCCATTTACCATTTGCCAGTATATACCACCATAGCTTCCCCGACAAGATGTAAGTGTAGGCATACAGTGCAAGTTCAATTCCTGGACATGTGGCGGTGGCAGGAATTGGGCTCTAAGACAAAGCGCAATACGTGGTTTTATTTGACACCAAAGGGCATTGCGCCACCTGATTGGCACACCTTCTACTGCGTTCCCATGCCCGTTTTTAGCGGGTAAATTAGTACACCTCCCCGGGCGGGAGAGAAAGCCCACCTTGCACCCAACAAACTTTTTCATGAAATCTGCGTTAGTGCTATCGCTGACCTTGCAATGTAGGGAAACTAGAGCCAAAGATGTCTCCACTATAAGTACATACATTCTCTAGAACACATACCGGACACACGCACACATGCTGTCACATACACCCTAGCCTGCCTGTGTCTGTGAGTTTTGGCATGTGGTCTTCCTCTAGGTGACAGAAACCATGTTTTTTACATTTCCCAGGCTTTCCACTTATTGGAGGTGCAGGCAAGCAAAACCACACACACAGATGAAAAAGCATGCAAACACACACACACACTAAAGGGAAGGCATACACAAAATAACGCACACATACAAACACACACACACACACAGCCTTGTCCTCCCTCCTGTGTCTGTGTGTTTGCTTTTCTTCCCTTTATTTCCTTCCCTCACTCTCCTCATGATAATTTGATTTGCCTGCCTTGTTCAGACAGAGAGCTCCATCATGGCTCCAGTGCTCTTTGTGTGCTGTGTGAGAACTGCTGTGGTAACGTAAACTCTAACCCCCAGAATGCCCACCGCAGTGCCCTTTGAGGGACATTAGCTACTTAATGGTGCTGCTCAGGCGGCTTAAACAACAAATGGTTCTAGAACAAATAACTAATGAACTCATGCCTGTAATGGCGAAACGGCTGCCCTTTTGTGTGTGTTTCTTCTACCAGACATTGCTGCACTGTTTTGCTTTCTTATGCTACAAATCTTGCCTGTTCTGGCAAGTGCATTGTCTCGTCTTTGATCATATTTCGAGATATGTTTGCATGGGTAATTCATGGCCCTTTATACATGATATTAAATGTTTAATAACAGCTAGTGGTTCAAAACATGTGCCTTGGTAATAAAACATAACATAGCCAACAGCTGTTTTAATAGCTGGTTAGCATCTCTGGTTTGCTTGTTATGTCTTCGCATTTGGTTACTATCACATCATGGTGTGAGCCTTCCATTTCACATACAGCACACGTGGACACACACCCACACACACACACACACACACACACACACACACAGAGGAAAAACTGTGACTTTCCTAAATACATGCGTGTGGGCGTTCGTGCACCATGTGTTTGTGTTGTATGTACAGCGCTGTAAGCGGTCACATCCTGCCGTGCTGCACTCAACAAGCTCAGGGGAGAAGGAAGCAGGCATCAGTAAGACATCATGGCCTGTTGATAGGGATGTGTTTAGGTATGCTTTAAACCGCTGTTGGTTGACAGGTTGAGTTTTGGCAGTGGGCGACAGCACCTGCTGCTTTTTAACTGGTCAAAAAACACTTTTCCTTCCTAAGAGGAAGTTTTTTATCATGGTGACAAGCATGCATTTAACCAGTAGATATTTTGTTGTACCAATGTTTTTTTTAAATGTATTGTATGTCAGTATTATGTCCAGATGATTCCTCTGCCTATTAACATCAGAACTAAAAGAAACACTTGCTTACATAAAACGATTTAATGGATCTTTTTGTTAATGGCTACTCCGTTTGCTAATGCTAATGCTAAGGCTTATCTGTGTGTTATTGTCGATGTAGTCTTGCAGAGCCAGCTGAATGGCTTGAGGTGTGGTGAGGACCCGAGCACACAACATGGAGACAGAACTTATAAAGAACACGGCGTTTATAAACAGGGAACAAGCCCTTACATTGAACAATCACACACAAAGAACTGGGGAAAACACAAGGGCTTATATACACAGGTAGACAAGACATGACACAGGTGGAACTAACGAGACTAGGAAACACAGGGGCAGGGAGTGACAAGGAACTGCTGGAAACACAAGGAAAACACTGACTATGACCAGACAGGGACTACAAGACAGACAGACTGTGACACCAGCCTTCATTTGCGTAAAGCCTGGGACACAGCGCTGGTTAACTGCATAAAGATCAGCCTAATTGACAGGAGAAGTATTTTTGATTGACATGCACGAAGACCAACGACATCAGACCAACTCAATGGCCAAATTGGAAAACAAAAAATGACACAACTGGCTGTTTGCAGGTCTTGTAATATAGATAACAAGACTCAAATAACTAAATAAAGAGTCTTGTGTGAGTAAAAACGCTAACAGCCGGTGAAAATCTACAACCCCACTTCCTGATAGTCCTGACATGCGTGCAGGAAGAAGAAAACCTCTCCATACTGCAGCAGAGGTCAAATTCAGGTCAGACTAGCGGCGGTTTGAAAGCAGAAGATGTTCCTGCTGTGTTGTGAAGTATGTGTAGTAGGATATGGTTAATCTTCAAAAACACTGGTGTTTTAGCTTCTCACACAACGGACGGCGCTTTAGTGATCTCTGAACTTTAAAAAGATGAGCTCAAACGTCTGTGATAAAGAACAAGTTTTTGGGGTGGGGGGAGTTGTTTCCTATTTTTGGAATGGATCTTGCTGTTTTGAGACATTCATTTAGTGATGTGAAAACATGGGATTGGTGCTCCTTGTTCTTCTGCCAGGAACAAATGTCATCAGAACAAAAAATTAGTCAAAATTAATTATAGTTTATACCTCACAATACTGTAGAGTAGGTACTATACCAATCATCTTCCCCTTGCTGTTTATATCAGCCTGCCCACGCAGTATGAAACTGAAGAACTGAAACTTTTCAGTATTCAAGTATGTCCACTAGAGTTTATAGAAAGTAAAATATTATGGGAGAAGTGCAAACCAACAGAACCAAATGCAAAGATCCATAGTACTATATTCTACATCAGCATATTTTTTTTCAACTTAAGATGACCTGCACATTCTCTGTGGATATTATGGCTTTGCAATGTGTACACATTTAAACACAGACAATTACTCCCTTAAAAGCTGGCTCTGTGTTTTCAGTGCTGTGATTTTGATTTAATCTGATTCATGTTCTCACTCTATGCCAAATTATGCATCCCACAGGAGACATGTTTGGGTTGTAGCCAGCAGTAGAACAATAAGGCCATAAGACCACATTATGCATGACGTATTTTCATTTGCAGTCATTTTGACTTTGCTGCAACCTGCTAAATTACAGTACATTTGTGGGGTGCCTTGCTGTAGGTTTTCACTACACCCAGTGGGACACCTACATGTAATCTCCGATAACATACAGCCACATCAAAAGTGACAGGAGTTGAATCTCAGTGGAGAAGAATATTGGCTGGAAAACACCCAGGGGTAATACAAGCCGCTACATTAACCCTGGGTAATTTAAGTAATTTCAAATTCCATATCTCTTCCTCAGTGGAAGTGAAATTGAACCGTAAATGGCTGAACAGGCTGTTTGATTTATATCCTTGTTTAACCACCGTGTGCTTTAATGTAAAACAGCAGTTTGAGTGACATAACATTCGCTTTCAGCTTTCACTTGATGTGTGTTAATGCCAGCACAGACAGATGCGAAAGCTCACATCAGATATATACTGGGGAACTGATTAGCCACACATGTCTCATGGGTTTCTCTCCTCATTTCGACTGTTTGTCTCACTCTCCTTCTGCCTATACTGTACATATACAACCTGTAGTAGCTATGAGAACTAAGGTCAGGAGTTGTGCCTGAAGATGCCGGAGCTGAAATGACCACAGTTTCCACCTCCAATAAATCCTTAGCTTAAAGTCTCTGGGTATAGAAAGGCTTGTCTGCTGCTCTTACTCCTTTTCTTGGAATCTTGGAGTCACTACCTTCACTCCCCTATTACCAGCTGATGGTTTTTCACATGAAGCTAATTTACCCCAGGACCTCAGTAAAGTTGTGCCTGTGTAGTATAAGTTATATGGACTAGATTAGGACTTCATGTATACACAAATGCATACAGTACATGTACAGCGATGTAATGGATATAAAGTTCTGTTAGTTGATCTCCCAACTGCAGATTGTTTATCAAATCATATGTTTCAGACTTTCAGTTTAGAATTCTGTTGCTCTGCTTATTGGACCCTAGCTTACAGGTAAATGGGGCAGGCGGCTACAGTAGGGCAAAACAATCATTAAATGACCAGAAAAATATAAAAAATTCGCCACCTTCATTTTTACAGTATGTCGCTAAATATTATTAATAAAAAATATTGTAAAATATGTGACTGTCATTGACCATCACCTTCTCCCTGCTTTCTTCCACTAATCACTAAGGCAGTCATCTTTCCAGATTCATGAGTTCATCGGGTTCTGTTGGTAAGCTAGCTGTCTGGCTAAGACAAATGTGTCACTGTGCTAACACTGGCCACTTAGCATCCATCCTAAGCTGTCCCGCAGGCCAGCCGTCGGCCACTAACATATCACTGAGTCTCCCGGGTTTTATAGAGTGCAAAATTATATTGTTAAGTCTATGAGCTGACCACACA
Source organism: Aphredoderus sayanus (assembly GCA_027564795.1). Classification (NCBI taxonomy): domain Eukaryota; kingdom Metazoa; phylum Chordata; class Actinopteri; order Percopsiformes; family Aphredoderidae; genus Aphredoderus; species Aphredoderus sayanus. Next base: position 41,211 of record JAODUG010024320.1, read on the forward strand.
ACGCCAGCGAGAGTGTCTGCACCCTTGTTAAACCGCCGCCTGGCCAAGCCAAAGACAGCCGATACACATGGCAGATAAGACACTTTGGAGCTTGCTCAAATTTACAGTCCTGGCCTGGGGAGCCAGAGAACAAGCTTTGAAAGAGAACAAGAACGAGTTCATACAGTATATCGTCTAGGGCCTGACAGCCAGGCAAACAGACCAAAGGACAATCGGTAATTTAAAAAATGAGTGCTTGTCGGGTAGAGGGGGTTGGAGGGCCAGCGATTGTAATGAACAGTTCAAATTGGTTCTACAGAAGGTGAGAGATATGAGAGTGAAAAGACATAGGTGACTGGTTTAAAGCAAAAAGACTGTTCACATTGCCATTTATTCAGACAAACACTACATTACAGTAGCTATGTTAGCATACAGTACACTCACTTTTTATAAACTCATCTGGAAACCACAAGTTTATGAAACATCACCACAGTGTGTCACGGGCAAACCACTGTTTCACCCCGAACGTTAAAGTGTCTTGTCAACGCCAGATATCAGCTTCCCCATAACCCCGACTTGATCTGTCACCTCCGCTACATAAATAACTGTTCCCTGAGGTCCAAGGTCAGCTTTGTTTCATTCTGTCCACTCTATACCAATCCACTATACCACTCTTTTATTTTCCTTCTCTCTTACTGATTTACATTTGCAGGTCCTTCTGGTGAAACACTTTGCCATAACTGCATTGAGTAAAGTGAACATGGCCAGGGCCTATTGGCCATGTTCAGTGTCAGGTTTTTCAGATTCCCCAGTGCGCAGGCCCACCTAGCATGACACTGCACCTCGTAAAGAACTCACCCTGGAGTTTTTTTGGGGAAAGCTTTTTCTCTTTGGGATGGTGTTAGATTTCACCCCCTCTCCGGGCTCAATCACGCTGACAAAGACAAGGCAGTTTAACCACCTGAAAGCGGATACACGCATATACACACACATACACACGCGCACACACACACACACACACACACACACACACACACACACACACACACGTACACACACATTCTCACACAGCGAAGGGGAAACATACCACTTGAACTTACAGAAAACATATATACTGTAAAAACATGCATGTACTGTACATGCATAAATACACACACGCATTCACGCACACCAACCAAACAAAGCACATGCACATGCACACGCATATGCTTTTTTTGTTTTTGTTTTTCAACCTTTGCTTTTCAATGATCTGTCTCATTAAACACATTTGAATGGTGATCTTACTGTTTGCTTTGATAATTCATGAGATTCTTGAGGTTTCTGAGGTTAATGGCCCCTTGAAATGCATAGCGCCCTCTTGGCTATAGCAGAGGTACTGTAGATTCAGCTATGTTTTGAAGCTTGCCTTGCAAAAAATGTACTTAACTATTTTTATTTTTTTTATTTTATGAGATGGCAATGGCAATATGTCCTAGAAAGACACTTTAAATCTATTGGACCATAATCTATATCCCAAAATATTTCTCGGCTGTTCTGAAAAAAGTTGTGAGAGAGACCACATGACTTTGCTTGTCCAATAAGGCCAGAATTGAGACAAGTACGTGTGTGCCCATGTGTGTATAAAAGAGATAGCGAGAGCAGAGGGAGAAGCATTACACCATATGTGTATATGAGCCTGTGTGTGTTTCATTAAATACTGTATGTGTGTGTAATTATCATACTGTATAAATGCAATTCCTCAGTCTCCGGGGCTGTAGGGTGTGTTGAGGTGGTGTAAACCACCTGCGGGTTAATTTCAATGCTTTGAATAACAGAACAAAAATTAAACATGTTCCAACACTGCACACACAAATGCACACAATCAAGCAACTTCCTGTGAATTGTTTCCTATTTCTTTCTGCACCATTACTTTAGCAGCAAGACAATTCCAGTCAGGAATTCATGTTTTCAAGGGATGTATTAAGCATTCATAACATTATTAAGTGTATCAACGTCAGTTTTTTAATCAAGACATTAATGATGCAACTGCTGGCGTTATTGCATTTTATGGGTATGGCACTTTTCATGTCAAGGGTGTAAATATTTGTGGAATGAGTTCATTGAGGGCATGTTTTACGGTTCTTGCTGTCTTGTTTCAGTGTGTGGGTGTGCCTCTGCTGATGTCAATCCAACCGAATGAAATTATTTGTCAGAAGTGTAATGTTAATATAATATAAACAGAACCAGACAGGACATGACCAGGCAAACAAAACAGACATTCAAGACAATCAGACTGAACACATATTACCTTATTTGCTGTGGCACTGCGATAACTTGTCCTTATTGTGTGTCACTGTGTGTGTGTCACTGTGTGTGTGTGTGTGTGTATGCGTGTGTATGTATATGTGTGTGTATGTGTGTGTAGAGTGTTCAGATGGATTATGATTTCCGACAGCAGCAGTTCAAAGAGAGGCTTACTGGTAAGCTGTTTGGATATTGAGTGTTGCGTGGAGTGGAGATATCACCTACTGTGATGCTGGTATGGGATGCTGAGGCCATGAGTCACACAGGAGTGGACTAGTAGCCAGATGGTGCCTGGAGCAGGGCACTGGTGCGTCTACTGTAAGTGATGCACTGCTCTCTGCCTTTGCCTCTCAAACGTGTGTGCAAATGTGTGTGCGTGTGTGTGCGTGTGTGTGTGTGTGTGTGTGTGTGTGTGTGTGTGTGTGTGTGTGTGTGTGTGTGT
>JAODUG010024321.1:0-20527 GCA_027564795.1 Aphredoderus sayanus
ACACACACACACACACACACACACCACATTTTTGCTCCCTCTCCCTCCTGTGCCTGTACTCAGTGGTTCCCACCCTCCTTTTCTCCATGAAACACACGCTGTAATACCCAGTCATTCTCACACACTCACAAGGCGCAAGAGAGAGAGAGAGAGAGAGAGAGAGAGAGAGAGAGAGAGAGAGAAAGAGAGAGAGAGAGAGAAAGAGAGGAACCAAACACCGGACTTGCTGAGCGGGGAAAAGGATTCTGTTGTTTTTTTATTTATTTTTTCCGTTTCTTCTCCCTCAAATGCAAAGGATCCTGAAAGCAACATTGTGCACAGCGAACGCGCTATAGACTTTCTGCAGCCTTCTCCCTGTCCTCTCTCCAACTCCCTGTCCCTCGCCAGCCCATATTCTCGGCTTATCTCCACGCCTGTGGTCCTTTTTCCCCGGGCCCGGCTAACTGATTTCAGCTGTGGGAGGGGAGGGAAGGACGGACGGACAACAATTATTTCTGCGTTTCCCTGCTTACAGCACCGGTGGATGCTGCCAATACCGGACGGAGAGGCTCGGGTGGGTAGGGTCTTCGTTTTCTCTCTCTCTCCCTCTCTCTGTCTGCCCTCGGGACTACAGCCTGCCAGCCTGCCATGCGTGCTGGCCGAGTGGGAGACAGACACGCAGCCGTCCCGCAGGCACGATCCAAGCGCCAAGGTGATGAGACGGGAGGGGCGAGGTGGGTGAGAAGTGTCACATGGTGCGGGAGGCAGTGACAGGCGGTGACAAATTCTGTCCTATTATACCGCACTGTGGCCTTTTTCTTCTTCTTCTTCTTCTTCTTCTTCTTCTTTATCTTATTTCCCTGCGTGGGTTCTGTTTCCGTCTGTCTAGCGGGTGGAATTGGCGATACCCGAGGGTGTCTCCTTGATTTACAGTTAGAATCAGATGTGAAGCTTCGGCTTTGTGTACAGAACACCATGCAGAGCGGTGTGGGTATACTGCATGTGGGCTATGTATTCTGGTTTCTATGGTACAGGATCTGAAGCTGTCATGTTTTAGCCTAGACTGTGGAATCTGCTACCTTGTGTGCCTGCACAGTTCCGGCTCGGTAATCCTTTATTTAGCTGTCTGTCTCTCTCTCTCTTGTATTCTCTTTCGCTGTACTATATACTGTACTGTATTCTTTTTCATTTTAATGAATCCCAGCTCTTCAACCCATCACCTAGCCTCCATTCCTATCTCTCTTTCTTTCTCTCTCTCTCTCTCTCTCTCTCTCTCTCTCTCTCTCTCTCTCTCTCTCTCTCTCTCTCTCTCTCTCTCTCTCTCTCGTTTTCTCTCTGCATGTCTGATCAGAAGGTGGCTAGACTGGCCAGTGTGCTAGCTGCAGGATCTATGCAACAAAGACTGGGGGAAGCAGCATTCAGTTAATGGCTCTTTTTTCGCTCCCTGGCTGTTCTTTTCTTTCTCTCTCTCTCTCTCTCTCTCTCTCTCTCTCTCTCTCTCTCTCTCTCTCTCTCTCTCTCTCCTTTCACCCCTCGCTTTCTCTCATCATCGGTTATATCCTTACATCCTGGGATAGCCGCCATGGATGCAGACAGCCGAGTGTGTCTGCCTCACTTGCTACGGTCAACGGGGTGAGTATTTTCTCCCTCCTCTCTCTCTCTCACACACACACACACATACATTTTTTGTCCTCCTCTTACAGTCAGATTTGATTATGTCCAGGAAGATAACCCGATGATGTTGTTGTAGGTGGCAGCACTAGCAGGAATCGAATGGATGTACCACTATGGTTTTGGGCTTACAGTCCATTTTACAGGGAGTGTAGGTGTATCTAGGTGCAAAGGAATCTGAGCTTAAAGGGGGAGGGACTTTCGTCACAGCGAGGGTCTGGCAATCCATTTTGGGTGTCTACTGCAACTCCCGTGGCCTGCTGGCTACGATGGTGCGTGTTTGGTTGTGTATGTTGTGAAGAAAGAGGTTGTTCGCTTTTGATTCTAGCCCATGCCTTTGGACAGGCCGGATTGCAAGATAGGATTGAGAGGATTGACGACCCTTCTCATCATGTGATGACAAAGTGATGTCTGTCTGTTCTGGGTGTGTTCACCTGCATGTGATTTGAATGGTTAGCAGTTGTAATGTAAGACAATGGTGACTCAGTGTCCGCTTATTCAATGTTGTATTATTGCGATTTTCAAGATGGCGTATTATGTCTGATGTAGGTGTATTTTTGTTTATAAACGTCCGTAACCCGTACGTGTTACGGACAGCAATGCATGCATGTGGACCGGGCCATGTCGCGATCATATTGGGCTTGCTCTGTGTGTGTGTGTGTGTGTGTGTGTGTGTGTATAACTGCACAAGGGTAGAGTTCTACAGCACAAAGCCAGACAGGGGAAGCTGCCATTGTCTGCTCCATGTGCAGGCATGGCACTGCACCCCTGCATGTACAACAACCTGTACCTCTCTCATTCCCTGAGACCCTAACTTGTGACGTTTTGCTGTGATGTGCACGGGTTGGGTTCTTGGGAGCTGCGAGGGGCACTCACGCATCTCCGGTGCCTACCGCAAAACAGACGACAAGGCTCCAACATGGCGGAGAGACATGAGACGCGAGAGAGAAAGGGAGTAGTACTATTATAGTTGTGTGTGTGTGTGTGTGTGTGTGTTCTCTTTGTTTCTTTTTTTTTTTTTTTTTATCAAAATTGGCATGGCAGGAAAAGACTGCCTTACCCACCCTTATGGCGGGAGCACAGGCTGGTAGAACACAAGTAGAGGGATAGGAAGAGGTGTCATTGAGCTTGTGGAACGCATGAGACATGTCATGTAAGGCGTGGTGCACGGATAACGGCATGTGGGCGTGAGCGCCACATGACCGGGATGGAGGGATGACCAGACTGTGCATCAGGGCGGGGTGATCGGCACGGTGACGCCGTGGTGGTGGGGGAGGGGGGCGTCCACACAGCACACACATCACATACGTACAGCACCAGGGGAAATGTTGTAGAGAGCTTGTACATCTTGACTGACACTTCCTTCTGACATTCAGCTGCAAACTAAAGTTGGTCAGCGCGCCACAGATTTATTCTGAGAGCACCTGGCATCTGACTGAAGCATGGAGCAATGGTCGTTTTTGGAAGACACTTTTAACCTTATTCTATGTTATTTGAAAACTATATTTTATCTATAGCTATAAGTACACACACACACACACACACACACACACACACACGTGCGCGTGTACTCTTAATTGCAGTTTTTTTTACACTATTTGCACTATTTACACTCATTAACTGTTGACATCACCTGTAGGTTTCAAAAGGTGATGTCCCTGAGATAAATACAATCAATATGCTTACTGCTATCTTGTCAGTTGTTAGAGGCTGCACATCAAAGCAAATCAAATTGGCGCAACAAGGTGGAGCCTAGGTGCAGTTTATGGTTGAACCCTCTCATGATTGGTTGACTGGGGCATGTGATCAGCAAGGCGTCACAGGCAACCTACCCAACCATCCGATGTAGTGGTTGCCGCTTGGCTGTACTCCATCTGGACATTCCGTTGGCTGTACAGGCCTTATCTTGAGAGCAGCACAAAGTACCTGTGAGAGCGTGATGCTGAATGCTCAGTACACTTGTGTTTGACCTCATGGAAACTCTCATCTGCAGCTATGTGTGTGTGTGTGTGTGTGTGTGTGTGTGTAATGAATATGTAGCACGGCTGTGCATCACTGTTGTCAGACTGCACTATGTAAACAATGTACTTAACAAGTAACATGTGATAATGGATGTGATTGGAACAATGATGGAACTGAGTGATTGATTTATTTGTTTTTTAAAAGAGCACATCTCAATCTTGTTTGGGGGAAAAAACAAAACATCCCAAGAACGCCTTCTACCCCCCACACCTGAGTGTTTCCTAGTCCTCTCTACACCCCACCCACTTGTCCCCCAGCCCCTTAATACACACACACACACACACACACACTGTTCTCTACTCCTCCTTCTTTAGCCACTCGGTACATACAGTTGTGTTCCCTTCTCAACACAACTGACCACACATGGAAAAGCATGCATACAATAGGAAACATAAAATGGGTCAATAATAGCTGGGCTTCTATTACGGGGCCTAATCAAGATATGCAGTGCTAGAATACAACAGAATGAATCATTATAATTAGTTGTAATAAATGTATTTTTATAATACCCCATCTCCCATTCTCCATACCTATTTTACAGTTACTATTTTTCAGGCCTGTCAATGATAATATTACTATTTAGACCTTAGTTTTCAGCTTACGTCATGATACAGTACGAAAGTAAGATTGTGTGAGTACAGAAAGTCAAAGTTACAATGATCAAATAATTACTTATAGTCCTTAAAACAAAGGAAACATGGGATTGTATGTGGTTAAAACCTCTGTAGAGCTCTGCAAACCATAAACATGTATGCCATGTGTCTGATCGGATCTGTGGTCTCACATGAACCCAAATGTTGTTTGTGCCGCTACAGTGACCTGAAATATGTTATGTTTGCAGGCATCTGAGGTCATACTTATGTGGGTGTGGTGGCATCAAGGTTTTCATGGTTTTCCAGGTTTTTATTACTGTTTGTCAAACCCTGACCGGATTGTACGTCTGTGGAGTCCAGAGACAGGGGATCAGAGAGGGAGAGAGAGGATACTTGTAAATTATGTTTTTGTGCAAATGTCTTTCCTCTCAGCCAATTTGTACAGTAGGTCAGCCATAAAGCTAGTCCTTGTAGATTTATGGCTGACTTACTGTATAACTGTGTGACAAAACGACTTTAAAATATTTGTCAGTAATTGGAGTCACAAATGTTCATAGTGCCATTTGAATCATCCATTATGGCGTCCTCTGGTGACACGTGGTGACAGTGGTGTCATGTTGACTCTATGGGGTTTCCCACTCTATGTAGCAGGTCACGATGCCAGAAGCACTGTATTTCCCTTCACGTGGGTGCGCACACACACACACACACACACACACACACACACACACTAACCCAGGCAACTAATACTCAATACAAAAATACATTAGCATATAATTTGAGCGATTTCGGGAGTTAGCAGTGTTGTATCTGTAACCATGTGAGTTATGCCTTGGAGAACAATATACAAAGGGGATGAATGCTCTGTTTGTAGTTCAGATTTGGCTGAGGCTTTTCATTCTTGTGCTGGAATTAGAGTTTTTTTTTTTTTACCTTAACAGGACATGTGCTTGCAGTATTCCACTAAGCAGTGTCCTCCTATGACTGGGTGTGTATGTGGAATAGTAAAAATTAGACCATCCACCCCTGTACTACTGCGAAATCCAATTTATTCCAAACTTGTATTGTGATACCCAATTATCCTGTAACAGTATACACAGGTAGCCCAACATTTAAAGGTGATTAAAATTCATTGATGGGTGAAGAGCTTAAGGAAAACTAAAAGGAATATTCTAGACTCATTATTTGTTTATTTATTTATTTACCTTATCTTATCACATTTAGTCAATATTTTGGAAGATATAAGATTTTCTGATTTGGAAAATAATGAGTGCTACCAATCAAGACTAAGGGAAGAAGACGTGATATTGTGTCTTTTTTAAAGTAATAGCCTAACTGAGATGTTACTGTAGGCTTTGACATTGACACGTGTTCCATACAATATAAAGTCACGCATGTATGCACATACTGTACATACCCCAATGATGTATTTTGATTATAGTCTCCAGTGTTCCACCAGGATTATATAGGTCATATTTATGTAACTACCCGTCATAACCAAACAGATATGATTATCAATGATGCCCCTTTTGAATGCTTTTACAGATGTGTCAGCATATGTGCCAGTATATGGTCAGTCATGGCACTGTAAGTCATTGCCTACTCATGCAGACACAGACCTGCGATGCTCCAGGCACCCATGGCTCGGAGGCTCTTGTGCGACTCCAGCTGAGATAATCACTCTGCTTCTGATTCATTGTGTCTAGTGCTCGATAGCTAATGCTCGATAGCTAGCGCTCGATAGCTAGCGCTCGATAGCTAGCTTCGGCAGTGGGAGCAGGTGCATCTCTCGCTCTCCGCTCTCCCTATTTCCATTTCCCCTGCTCTTATCGCAGCAGCCATTCCATTGTTCTTCTGAACCCTTCACCTATCAGTGTCCCTCCAGGCTGTGGCGCCGCTCTGCCTGCCCCAGCCGCTAAGGGTGGCTCCAACTCTCTGTGTTACTTGGCACCCACACTCGCCCTACAGTATGTGGCGCTACGGCGAACCCTTTGGCATCCTTGCTCTCTCCACTCCCTCTCCCTCTCCCCGGACCGAGATGCTGCGGCACAGACGGCCGCCATCTTGTGAGATTCCTCTCCCGGTTTCCCTGCCTCCTGCTACTGCCTCCAGTCCGGTAGTTCTTCTGTGGCGCGATGCGGGCCTGTGACTGGCTGTTGTCCACATGGCACACAATGAAGGAGAACCTTAGCTGACACTGGAGGTGTAAGCATGCTTGATGATATGGTGGAGAGGAAGGAAGGGAGCTGTTGCTGTGCTGTGTTGGAAGAGTCTTGATGGGCTTTAGGACAATGTGTTCTGGTTACCCGCTGCAGCACCTTTTTATGTATGTTCAGGTATACACCGGGGGTTTGTGAACGTATGTTTAAGAATGGTAAATGCATCTCACGTATACATTTACAAATGCTTTCTGTTTGGTACCCAGAGTTACACGGAGAATATGGGGGCATTGCTGTGTATTAACACAGCGTCTGAGTTGTAAAGCACATTTAGATCAGTATTAGCAGAATCTAACACCTATTATATATTCATGACTTTACTCACAGAAGATATTAGAATTTACCTGTCTAGATAAGTAACCTACAGTAACCAACAGTAACCTAAAGATATTTAAAACCTTGATGTGCCCAACCCACTGTGTGCTAATATTTCACAAGAATTGAATGATGGCAAAACTGTTATTTTGTAAATATTTTATTAGAAAAACGATTGTTTATATGGAGTCAAGTCTATATCTTCATTATAAACTACATTAAATGGTCTTCAGCATGCACACACTTTAAGCACACAGCTCCATACAATATGCATTGTCGAAATGTAAATATTATTGATGTTTCTATTTATTAACAGTGAATGCAACATTAAAATCATATCCAAGCATAAATATTGTATATTTTTTGTTATGTTTTTGTGGGTCAGTAGGCGATGATTAAATGGTTATGGATGGTATTGCTCAGAGCTTCAGAACCAATCCTCATTCATCCCTAGGGTGTACAAAATGGAACTGACCTTTGGGGACTTTGATTTGTGTGCTGCTATCCCTGTATATAACTTTGTGCTCTTAGCTGTTTTTACAATTAATTTTGTAAGCTTTGTCTGACATTCCCTTTTAACCCTTGTGATGTCCTTAATAATATTGTATTTGGCCATCCAGCGGCACCATCTGAGTGTATGATTTTATGTGTCTTTTAATTGGCATTGCTGTGTGTATTTTTTTATTTACTAATTATTTCTTTATGTATTTGTTTGTTTTTTGTGCCTTTTAACCCTCCTGTTGTCCTCGAGTTTCAAACTCACACCTTGTTGTACCAGCAGTGCACATTATATGTATGTGTAAGCTGTAGAATTAGGTTTAGCGCCTTCTACCTGCAACAAAGAGCTAGTGATTTGGGTAATTTTGACCCAGAGGACATCATCATAAACCTGGCCCCTCCCTCTGTGAGCCAGAGAGCTGACTGAGACAGTACAGTAGGCTGTAGCTCAGACGATAATGTGAGCCGTACTCTCTATTTTGACAGTTGTGTACTTCTGCCCTTGTTTTATATCTACATCAGGAAGTGGTAATAGATAAATACCTAATATGGGAACTTCAAACTTCAAGACTGACTATTCTCAGCACCCTACAAAGGTATTCACACTTTGAATTAATGTGATCTAGACTTTGTGGATATCTACTACTAGATCAGTTAGTATAGCCTGTAGACTGTAAAACTGTAGACAGTTCTTGCCTTAAGGGGGTTTCATGTTTCTTATAGTTGTTAATGTTTCTGAATAAATCCAGATTTATCAGAACCACATGTGGCCATAATCATAACGTTTCCTTGACTTGGCAATAAAGTGGTCAGCTTTTCTGTCCTTAAGTCCTTAAAATATATACATTTATACTTTATGATGATTAAATAGTTATGATTATTGAATAGATCATTAATATATTATCACCATGTACAACTTTAGCAAGCTGGAAAAAGGTAACACCAAGGCAATGAAGACTGAGAACATGATGGTGGACACACAGTATGTTTGACTGTTTTTATTTTAATCCCCTAGTTATACTGTATATTCATGTAGCATCCAATTGTTATTCTTCCAATTGTGTTACAGACAAATCAACCATTTTCTAAATCTATTTTTCAGGATTCCATCTCCATTCTGTCCTTGCATTTAGTCTACGTAATTTATTTCCTGTATTACATTTTTCTATTACTTTTAATGGCGTGTTCTGCATTGATTTGACTGTCAACTACTTTAATAAACTCCTATTTTAAAATGCATAAATAAAGATGATTATTATGACTTCTCTCCTTTTAATCTTCTGATTACGCCTGGATTTAGCCAGAGCTCTCTCTCTCACACAAACTCACTCCTTTGTTCGGGGGCAGCCGGACACTGAAGGCCGATCCAGCGACCCTTCAGAGGTGAATGTTAATTTGCCTCCTCTAGTTTCTCTGGGGATCCAGGGAATGAACTGTGGCTGCTAATGCACCACCACGGTGGCCTCGCTCTGTCTGAGCTACATCTCAGACGGCTTGGGACAGCCCACTGATCTCCGTGGTGATTGCCGTATTGGAAAAGGATTTAACCGGGCTGCCACACTGCTGCTGAGTCATCCGCTGCAAGTCTTGTTGCTTGTTGCTCTTCATATGCTCGGTCGCCCACGTCCACGCACCAAGTCAGGTCTTCGGGGATATTTGTTGTGTCTCTCTCCTATTTCTTGCTTTAGCATACTTCAGTGCCTGAAACAGGGCTCTGCAGATAATAGAGACAATATGCTTGTTAGCAAGTGGCAATTTAGGCACCCATAAAAAAGAAGAGTATTTTGTATTACAATGTGTTACCAGTTAGTGTATTGTCTAAATACTGCAGTGACATGTTAACAATAGGGACAGTGTTTACCTGTGGATAGGCAAGTTACTAGTTTGTTGAAATTCTACAGCAGCTCTGGAAACTGATGTTTCTCAATGGTGGTGTTTCATAATGCAGATGTCACAGATGGTTACAGTATGCACAGGCACCGCAACAAGGTTCATGTACCAGATTCTGCCTTGCTCTGAATGATGCAGACTTTTTAGCTTCCATATATTTCAAATCACTATAAAATGTCATATATATGTTTTATATTGGTCTCAAGTGAAGGTGAGTTTCAAGTGGTATGCTTGTTATGTATTATATGATAATGCTAATATGAATAGAATTTGAATTTATTTTCGAGGGGGTCCTTAAAATTCAAATAATATTCTAAGTGAATGACCATTATATGACCTAGAATATACATTTAGAATTTATATTTAGGTATGAAAGATAAATACAATTGTTTAATTCTGTTTATAACTGTACATACTGTGTAGTCCAAAATATTCTGCACATCTGTTATTGTAAGAAAATGTTTCAAATGTCAAAACGCCTGCAGTCACTATCAAGGTCAACATGCTGCATGTCAATCTCGCAGCGGCCCAGACATCATTCGGTTCAGCATGGCATCCACCATACTGTAGGTTAAACTGTACCATGGCAGCTGATGTGGCACACCATTATGGGTGGGTTTCTACTCTACTCTGCTTGATGGGGATTTTTCCAGAACAAAGTGCAGGCCCTACATGAGCCATGTCTCCTCACTCTCTGTCAGCTGAAGTCCTTTCATAATGAATGGCAAGGTAAGATAATAGCCGCTGGGTTGCCATGGAAACGAGACAGTCGCCCTTTATGGGGTTCCCCCTCGTACCTCCCACCCCCAAGAGTATATATATGACAGAGGGTTCTGAGGCAAACTCTGATACAACCTCCACTGCCTGCCCCATTCTGTCACACAATAACACTCTTTTCTCATACTAATGTTAGGTTTGTTTGTTTTGTTTTACATTTGTTTTGATGTTGCTACCCTCAAAGAAAGTGAATAAAATGTGGCCATATTAACAACCCATTATCCTACTATTTAAGGCAATTTATTTTAAATACATGTGTGTTGTCAGTTGATAGTATATGACAACATATTCATTCCTCAGTTCCTCAGCTAGCATGAAGAGAAAAACATGAACCTAATCCCATATCAACATCAGCATTGATTGTGCAGCTCAAATGCATATAACAATGAATGAAAATAAAATACTTACACAGCTGATCAACAAGCCAAATAAATTATTTATACAGTTATGTTCACGTGCAGACGTTTGTTGTGATTTTTGTGGTTGTCATATTTGTTCTATATTCTCAAACAATGCAGAGAAAGAATTAACCACTCATGAGAACTAATGTGTGTGGAACAGTTTAGGACAACATCAACTGATATTCAGCGGGGAGAAAAAGTGGCCAAAATGTAATTACATGGTCTTTCAAATTTACAGTTAGTTGTGATGTGAGCTGCGATAGAGCAGTTAAGCTTCCTAAATGGAGATTTTATTTTTATAACGCTGTTGCATTATCGCATCCCACAATTTATTAAAAAAGAAAAAGTTTACATTCTACATAATGTATGTCTGGAATGTACAATACATTTGGAACACAAGGAAGTTCCAAACATCATAATTATAGTTTTTAATTATCTGTATTGCACTTCTCCACTTCCATGATGAATTCAAAAGTGCATTACAATCAAGCTAGAGGTATACATTTAGTGCAGTAACTATTTTATAGCAATATAATGGAGAATATTTCTTCTGGAGTTCTTATTTTATACAATTATAAATTGGACCAAAGTTGGGATTTTGGAAGCGTCAGATAAATAATTATCTAGTAACCTGAAAAATAACCTTCCTGTAGGACCAGCAAACTTGTTATTCTACTAATTGGATGGATGAACAACCAATTTATAGGCCACATTATCAAGTCAGACTTCTATGTTATTCTAAGACCACTACAAATTTATTTTCTAAAACAAGAATATTCTATCTGAACGAGTTCAATTTATATTAACTCTTGGAACCAATAACTTAGCGTCCTAAGCCCAACATATTTAAAATAGATACTGTACACTACACTTTAAGGCTCTCTAAGATATTGTTTATTGTCTTAACCCTCCTGTTGTCCTCCGGGTCAAACTGACCCAACGCACTAGCTCTTTGTGGCAGATAAAAGGCGCCAATGCTAATTGTACAGTTTACATAGACATATGATCTGCACTGCTAGCACAAGGTAATGTGTTAGAAACCCGAGGACAACAGGAGGGTTAAAAGGCACACAAAAAAATACATAAATAAATAACAGCACTGAAAGTAAAGATATCTACACAATCAGGTGGCGCCATCTGGTGGCACAATACAGTATAATAAGGACAACAGGAGGGATACGTCAAATTAGCATGAAGAGCATATTCCCAATAATAAAACAAGTGTAAACTCCAAATGTAACAACATAAACCTTCCAGTTACAGGATCTTGAGCTGAGCCAATATAATTTGTCATCATATGCTGTACCTGGGTTCCAATGTGTTCCAATTGCTCAAAAGATCTTCAGATGAATGGCTCCATAAATTGCAATTGACATGATGCATATATTTTTTTTCCACACACCAGATGGCAGTGTAGCAATTTATTTAATAATCCCTAATTGAATCAGGAACATTTTTGGTGAAATATTCACAATTAAATAATCACCTCTGCATTGCTCTCATAGCTATGAATGAGTTCATTTCAGCCTCTCAATTAGCAAGACGATAACCAAATTAATGTGTAAAAAGAGAGCCTTCCAACAGAATGAACAAATGAAACATTGTGTACTTTTGACAGACAAGAATACTTTCCATGCAATCTCTCATGCTATGATTACATGTACTGTAAGCAGACAATTTAGAACATGTATGATCAAATTCTTGACATACAGTATTCTGGATTTTGTGTATGCAACTAATGTGTATTTAATTTTTATCTCCTCTCTGCACAGATTGAAGAATGACACGTTTTATAGAATATATATTCCATATTTAGGCTGTGTAAAACAGATAAATAGAAATCAGAGAAACCTGGCTTGATGTAATTCTAGGCTGCTGCAGCATACATTGATTTGCAAGATTACTAAAAAGAAAATGATTTATATGATTGCTATCTGAGTGGAAATTGAGGCATTACAGAAGTAAGGTGCAATGTTGCAACAAGATACAATGTATAAAAAAATACAAAACTGAATACATATATATACATATATATATGATATTCCCAGGTGCCGCATAGGCTATAGCTTCTAACGTGGCACAAACAGGCCATAGCATTCCTGATGTCTGTGGCTAATCTGCGCCGTCAGCTCGTGTTAACACCGCACCGCCAAATTTGAGGGCACACAAGGCCATGGAATATTAAAAACTACCCTGAGCAGCATTCCTCCAGAGGAGGAAGGGTCTGACAAAAGCAAGGTTCAGCTAAGGTTGAATAGTGGAGCTGTGTGTGTGTGTGTGTTTATGGAGAAGCATCTACTGTAGCGGTTTCAGTGCGCTGACAGGATGGAAGGGACTCTCTGAAAATGTAGAATGTATTTTTCTTGTCTCTCACACTTAGCCGGGCTAAATGAGCTGGGTAGGGGCTTTTTGTTCCTGCAGCTAGACAATACAGAGTGCTGGCCGGAACACACAGTCAGGCACAGCAGGTCAAACAGACAGCTAATTATATGCTTACCATGCCCTCCAAACTGTTTGTGCAAGAAATGTTGGCCTGATGACAACATAGTCTGAATATTTCTGAACATCACTGACAAACATTTTTGCTTTTGAGTAAGATCAACAGGTCTGCCAATTCCTTACAGAGTCAAAATGAAAGTGGTTATACAATTGGGCTGTGATGGGTGAAAATAAAAAGGGAAAAAAACAATGTAGCATGTATATGCATGTATTTGTGCATTTGCTTTGTACAGTCACGGTTCAGGCTGAATAGTGCTACAGAAGAAGAAATTAGGAAAATTCTTCTCAGGAATTATATCCCATGCAAAACAGAACAATTCATTTGGTTGGTGTATTCTGCTTGAATGTCTGTACAATATTTCATGTCTGAACAATAACTCACTATCCATTGTCTGTGACTTATCATTTAGTTTTCACAATAGACTGCAATGTTGTAAACAGTACATTAGAAGTAAAGAATTCCTTTCTGTATACAAATACACATGCTGTCGGGTTGGAGACACAGTACAGTTGCATGTTTCATTATGCTAAGTCACCCAGAACATATATGGGCAATAGTAAGTCAAAGATCTCTCTCTCCACACCAATGATCTGGAACAATGCCTTTGGCTCTAGAAGCAGGAAGATATAATATTTGTATTTAGTAAAATGTCTATAATGGATTTCAATTCAATTTAGTTGGAATATAATGAAAATCTTTGGTTAGGTTTTAGGAAAGGTATGTGTGAGAGAAGTTCATTGTAGCTGTAAATGTGAAAAACTTGAAAAATCTGTTTTGTAGTTTTATACATTTATCTTGACAAAATCTTAATATACAGTTACAACTGCATTTATTGTATTGTTTTAACAAATATCTATAAACTGTATCCATTCTTTATCTATCTGTCTTATCACATTAAACCAGGTCAATATAATTAGTGTCGTTACCATACAGCTCATTTTCATTCCGTTTAAATCACCTGTGGGCATACATTAATGATTTGTACTGTATAGCTGTGTAGCAGAGCCATACCAGGGACCGATCCGTGTTTGATGGTTTAAGGGCAACTTTAAAATGGCAGAATGACACCATCCTGGTGGCGTGACAGCGGCAGGCAGACGGATCCCCAACACCCACAGGGCGGGCGAGGTTAGGGGTCAGCCAGCCTGCCAAGTGCTCCTTTACAGCAGGATAAAACAGTCTATTGTTGTTTTTCGGGGCTCAGGAGACAACTAAGTGAATTTTATTGTAGATCTGACGCCTTCATTTTACACTAGCGTTTTATTGTCTTTAATAAAATGTGCGTTTTCAATGTTTATTATTGATATATTTTATACTATTGTTTAGCAATGAAATAAAGTGGTTCACAGAACCTCTCGCACGTACGTAACCGACCAATGTGCAGACTTTTACAAATGTGACTTTATCTCATTTTACTTATTTAGGTTATCTCACTTTAACGTGTACGTTTTTGTAGCACTGAACTTCTATATCTACAAGTCTGTCTGTCTGTCTGTCTGTTTGTCTGTGCAGAAGAGGGAGCAGCTCGTAGCACAGCAGCTTGGTACTGTATTGGGGAAATGAGAGCCGTGTGCCAGTTCCTCCTGCCTCCTTGCAGAGGCCCCCGTCACTCAGGCACTGCCGGGTCAATGAGTACAGGCCAATACCCACCATTTTTCTGAATAAAAAAAAAGTTACATATGCAGGGCTGCTCCTTTTAAGATGGTGTGCCGGAGGTCTCCTGAACGACCTCTGAAGCAAGCAGCAGCCAAGGTGAGGAGAACTGAGGGAAGGGGAGAATGTATTGCACCCCCCACTCCCCCCATCCCAGCCCTAGCTAGTTAAGTTGCCATTATTCATATTGTAATAGTACGGGTGTCAGTTTGTGCTCTGCACCACTTAGAGAAAAGGAGCCTTGTTGCTAGGAGAGGAGAGACTCAGCCTTTGCTTATTGGCCACTATGACAGCCCAATGAGAGTCCTCCCCCAGAAGCAATATAATAGTAGACCTACCCCCACATGCAGACCTGATTAATATGTCAGACATGTTTTATGGGTTAAAGTGAATCAGGCTGCATGTATTGAGAATAGTCTGTAGTGGAGATTTATTGCAGTGACTAGGGTTTGTCTGTGTGTGTGTGTGTGTGTGTGTGTGTGTGTGTGTGTGTGTGTGTGTGTGTGTGTGTGTGTGTGTGTGTGTGTGTGTGCGGGTGTGTGTGTGTGTGTGTGTGTGTGTCTGTGCATCACACTATACACTGTAGAGATACTGTAGAGAATTCTGAAAACAAAATACATTTTAAAGTGTACAGTAGTTGTTAGTTAATTCAACACATCCACAAACATAGCATTTCTTATATCTTTTCTGAGCATTTTTTGCCTTAAAATAAAATGTTACAATTTCTTTGTAGTCTTAGCCTGTGCCCCATATATATTTGTGATACTGTACATGTTTTTGAATAGATGTATTTGAAAAAAAATCACAAGATCTGATCCTCAGGTTTTACGGCCGTTTCAACGTTTTCTTGTAGCTGGATGAGCTAAGCTGATAGCACATGCTAAGTACTGTAGCATCTAAGCAAGATTCATAGCTCTAGCACACCTAGTGGTCATCATTTTGGTTTACAGTGCAGTCTACTGAATGGGATTGATTCCTAAATATAAAAAAGATTAAACATGGTCAAGTAGACAGTCTGGCACACGTCACATTTTCAGCTTATTGTCAATGTCATGATCTTTACAAAGGAAAGGCTTATTCTCAAACCGTTTTTGTGGTATGTTACTGATATACTGTACAAACATCCTTCTCACTCCACTAAGTGGTGGGGAATGGGGCTTTTGAGAAAACCAGAAGTGAAACTGTAAATGGTCCAACTTACTTTCAATCCATCATGCAATACGGGAAAATGTTATTTAGTTGGTGTACAGATCCACTTGACTGACATCTGTGCCAACTATGTTGTCAACTCTGTTGGAAGGGACATCTGATGACTTCTGCATGACTTATTCTTTTGAGCATACTATTTTTGCACCATAGGATTGGCGTTAATGTTTTGTAGGCCCAATGGGCCCATACCAGTTAATACAGTTGTACAATTAATTACAATTAAGTTATTAAGCAGATGCTTTTATCTAAGCATTTTATCTTGTTCAAGAATACTTACAGGTAGGGCAACTCCGGGGCACTATACTGTTTAATAAAAGTAATTGCAGTGTACTGTATACTTTATGTTACAGCAGTTTTATAACGCCAATTGGCATCAATTGCTGCCCTCTTGTGGTTGGTGTGTGAATGTTTTTCTGGATATAAACATGGTCATTATGTCGTCTTGCAGGTCTATTGTTTATTACTGTAAAGACCTGCCAATTGTACATTTCTGAGCAATTATTGATTTGTCTAAATGTTTAATAGACAACTGAGCAATCTACTGTAAACTAAGTGTACTGTATACACATACAGTACATTAAGAAAACAGAAAAATATCATTCAAATATCAATGCTGTACAGTACAATTTGGTTTACTTAGGAATGTAACACAATTGTAACAGATTATGAGCTCATCCAACATTTAAACTAGTATAAAAACAGAATGCTACTACATTCTGATAATGATATGCATATAGCTTATTATTTGGGATATGGGCTTTGAAGAAAATGCATAGTATAGTACCCAATGTTTTCATTTAGTTATTCATGCTGTTTATTGACTCTGAGGCGCTGAAGGTTCCATGGAAGCCGTAGGGGATATTAACAGGCACATTTGCTCTTCCCAGCTCTTCAAACATTTTGGCATCCAAAACCAGGAGAAATGTCCCTTTATCCTTGAAATACAAAGTGTTAAAAAAGTAATTTACTGTTCCCCAATCAACAGTCATGTACCTGGCATTTGAACTGAATAACAAAACAAAGGATGTTTAGCAGAAACCTTTAAAATGTGTTTATGACTTTTAAAAGGGGTATACATTGACAAAAATAGACTTGAGATTGTTTTGAAAAGTGTTGTCTAATTTCAAGTCAATAAACTCTGTTTATTGACTTTATTTTAAATGTATTGTGCTTAGATGAATCCTACAGCATGTTCATGTTTGTAATGAACAGGTAGTAGAGCTCTGCAACACATATGGAGGTATACCTGGCCTACAGGTGAACATTTTAATTGAACTGTTAAACTCTCAGTTCTTAATTTGATACAGGTGAATAAACGCTCATGATATAGCCGTACCTGTGAGGGGTGGAGCACCACAGACAGGATGACACCATCGTCCTCCTCTACTGCATGAGGTGACGCCACAAACACAGGCTCCGATGGGTAGAAGCCCTTCTGGTACCACACCTGACATACATACAGCATATTTATGTAACATAAGACAGACCAATACCATACCTTAGGTTGCGTTATTCGTAAAGTCTTTATCTTTTCAGTAAGCAACTTACAATGGTAATCACCTTGATGCCAAACAGCACATGGGCCAATTTAGTTGCCGGAAAAGGTTTTTTTTAGTCTCAGAACTCTTCAGGTTAATGCCCGGACTCTGACTTGGCCATTACAGAAGACATGTTGTCTTTAATTGAACTTTAAGCAGTGTGGGCCTGTGTAGTTCTGCCCAAATAAAGAGTAACTGTACCCTAAAATGTGTTTTTGAGCAGTAAACTAAATAAAAGGAATGAACTGTGTTGAGACATAAATTCAAATCGCATAAGGCCCTTACTGGTATACAAGTGCACTATTGGAACATTTGTGCATCATCACATTTAAATATTAAAGGTAATGTTAATTATTACCCCCCCATGCCCTCCCCACCCCTCCGTCAGCTCCTTGACTACTGTTTAGCATCTTGTTTTTAGTAACTGTGCAGTGGCTCTCACCTTGAGGGTCTTGTCCTTCAGGTCCATCTTGAGCAGGGAGTCTCCCACCAGGTGTCTGAAGCCACACCCGTAGAAGTAGCGGTACGGGCGGCCGTTACACCGGCTGTAGTTGATCTGAGGGAACTCCAAGCCTCCATACTTGTGCAGCTCATCGCCATGGAGATCCTCATGCTGGCACACCACCTGTGAACACAAAGATTAAGAAGTTATAAAATTGACTTAATTTGAAGAGTAATTATCGCTTCATCTCAACTCCCATCAAGCCCTTCATTTTAGTCAAATTAATGAAAGCATAAACATTAACGGCTGCTTGTACACCTAGATACTGTGTCTCTTTATACCCTCTCAGAATTAGTAACTACAACTAAACCTACACACAGTTGGCTTCAACCTATGGCTTTTAAAAACAGTTGTGATTCAACACAATGTGTGCGCCACTTCGCATCTATTGTCTGGCCCATTCACTACAATTCTTGACTCATCCACTGGGTGGCACAACTGATTATTCCAGATGTAGTGTTTTGAGTGGATGTAATGTACTGTATGGGGTCTGGGCTGTTCTCTGTCCTGGCCTGTGTATACTGTATCATACATATGGAATGACAATTACAAAATAAGTTATCTACAGGCCTGCGTGTTTATATTTCCACTTAAAACAGTTGTCAGCAGGCCTATACAGAACGAATACTATAACGAATACGCTTAAACACTTTTTATTAAGATACTTACGGATCAACTCAAAACTTGACAGAAAGCGCTGGAAGATGTTTTTGCAGGGGTCCGGCATTGCGAGGGTACCAAATTCTGACACCATAACACCCATAGAATATAACATTTACAACCAACCTTATCTGTGGCAGTTTTGACGCAGGTCGCCGTACTAGACTGCCGGGTATTGAGGTTCTGTCCGATTGGGGTGTCAATGGTCACATTCAGGGGTAGAACAAAACGTCGAGGAAAAGCCCTGCACATGGTATTATAAACCTGTGAAGGAACCGACATTTGATTATTAAATTAGTAAACACACACACACACACACAGCTGCGTTGCAGACAGACAGCCTGGCTACATCCTGTTTAACCATCATACACTGTGATATCCAGCTGTATGTTTCTACAGACAGTTAGCCTGCTCTCCCATTGTAATTCTCCCACCATTTGAGCTTGCAGCCTGTTTTCCATGGTGGCCAACCCTCGTGGCTGCATTCCATAGCAGTGTTAACCTGTGGGTGTCATTCCTCCATGCTCCATTGGTTTCCTTTGAATACTAGTTTCTGTTATCTAACCAGATATGTTTTGGCAGAGCATTGCGTGTGAAGCTACGTGTCTTCCTGGATGCGCATTTTTGTAGTAACAAAGCCTGGTTCCTGATTTAATCTATTCACATTTTTGACTGGTCTTGTTCCTATGGGAAGAAATTCCCAACACCTGTATGAAGCAAAGAGCATGTACAATAGTGCAGCACCTTAATTATGTTTGTGGGCAAGTATGCATAGTTAGGTTGTACCTACAAATGCCTTTTTGAGATTGAGATTTTATGCATTTGATCTGACAAAAGGTGTGTATTGTACTACAGTAAAGTACTGTACTCATTACATTTAAGACTTACTATGCAATCCTTTTTTTAAAGAAACTACATTTAACTTAAAGCTGATGTTTAATGTTATATAATGTGTTATTTATCTAATTTCAGTTTTGAGTTAATGTGGCTTAGTAGAGCCTCCCTCGGACTATGGGACTGACACTTTTGATGAAGCATGCCATTTGCTGACTTGTAAATTCCTAACATCCACCTGGGAAACTCTCTAAGATACATGGAGGCATAATGTGTTGAGCTTCTTGCTAACCTCATCCAGGGCTTCTCCTGACTTGCGAAGGTTCTGGATGAGGTAATTGTTGATGGCTTGGCCGTCGTCTGAGCAGCACATGTCCAGCATCAAAAAGCCGTCTGCCTCAAAGGCATTTATCTGATGGAAGGTGGACATGGCTTTTGTGTAGTATTTCACTGAATTCACCTGGGGTAGAGGGAGCAAGATAAGACACATTCAATGTCCTAGTTTTGGGATAGATACATTATTATTCCACATTCCACCACCAGTCAGTACAGATCACCTGTCCTGTATGCTTGTCCACAAGATGGAAGACCGTATCCAGCTTGGGGTCCCAGTAAATGCCCTCACTCAAAGCCTTGCCCCGTAGCTTGCAAGTGAGAATCTTCAGCAGGTCCATTTTAATTGGCTGCTCAATGAACACCACATAGTTCTCAGACATCGCTGGAAGGAGGAAAGGTTGACAAACAATGTAATAGCCTCTGTACTGTCCTCCTTAACAAATAACTGGACTGCAGCAGATTTATTAGTACCAAAGCTGTGGTAGTAGGAGGGGTGGGACTTATTTGGAGGCATGATAGAGCAGAGGACTTTGGCTCCTTGTAAAGTGTCTTTGACATCCATCTTCTCCGGTGGTACCCTGATGATGTTATACACGGCTCCTGAAACATCACACACATTAACCTTGTTCTATTACTGTAAACACATTTGTTAAAAACACTTAAATTAATGTTTTTATGCAACAGATATGTAGTAATAAAATAGTAATTACATAGTGATATACAAGTTGCACATTTTATTTGAATAATTATTTACCTCACGACTGTCAGCGTTCCTAGAGCAATATTTTGGCCTATTCTGAGAGTGGTTAAAGAAATTATATGTATTACCTGGCCACTGTGAGGCAGAGAGATGGAAAACACACACACACACACACACACACACACACACACACACACACACACACACACACACACACACACACACACACA